>JAJONQ010000783.1:0-39117 GCA_036250385.1 Solanum microdontum
CCCCCCCCCCCCCCCCCCCCCCCCCCCCCCCCCCCCCCCCCGCCGCCCGCCCCCCCCAAGACTATATTTTTTTTGGCTAATAAAAGAAGACAAATACTCATATATATAGCTAGGGTTTAGTTTCCTATTTATTCTAAGGAGAAAATTAAACACCAATTTCTCCCTCACAAACCATATTATATATATGAGCTTCATGTTTTCAAAAGAAAACACACATATAATGCCAAACCATATTATGTTGCAGGTGCTACTTTTGTTCCATCATCATCGTCATCATCATCATTATCAAACTCTCTATTCAAACAAAAGCTAATTACAAGGCTTGCTTCTATCCCATAAGGACGAAAAGGTGATGTATTTCCGCTTACAATCACCATTTTTTTTTCAAGAATAAGATTCAAAACTTGAAAGAGTGAGAATTTTTGGAAATTAAACCCTAGTTGTAATTAGCTAGTGATGAGGGATGTTGATATATACTATCTATGCTCCTCTTGTCCTATTATTTATAGCATTGAAAGTGGCATTGGTAGAAAATATCGACCCATTAATTTTATTGAGAGCTATCTGTCATCTTTATTGGTGAATCTTTTTTATTTATAGCATTGAATCTTTTTACTTTAATTTTTGAGATTTGCTTTTTGCAAAATGAATTGAAGTCCACAAATTGTTGAAGGAATGGAATGACATGAGGTAAACTCATGGTTTTTACAATCCACACGTGCTTCTTCTCTTTCATGCACACTCTTTAATTTGCCACATCGGAAATACAAGGTTTATTATATATATACACTAGATGGGCATGGCCCGTGCTAGCACGGGCTCAACATGTTATTTGGTGTGTCCTTGAAATTATGAAACGACTAAAAGGAAAATCAAACTTTGATTTGTTTATTATTTTGATAAGATTTAATTGCATCTATGTCAGAAGTAATGGTATCTTAGGTCAAATGTACATATGATATGAGAAGCTAAAAGAATACTATTTTTCCAATTTAATTGGATGAACTGTAGTGGAACTTGAAGTGTAATTTTTTAAAATATGCTTATTAAAAAGAAAAAGTTTGTTGCTAAAATATCCAGAAACCTTCACCAAATGAAAGACTATATCACACTTGAAAAAAGAAGTACTAAACTCCCATACATATAAAGGTGAGAAATGGATTGACTCCATAGATGAATAAAGGATAAATTCAATTTTAACAATTTTCATGATTTCTGTTTTCTCATCAACCATGAAATATAGGGGCATAATTCTCATTTCGCCTTTGCTAATGAATCTTCTCAATGTTTTTAGCAATTACAACTCTCACTTTCTTACCATTCTTTTCATTTAATATGCATAGAGAAGAACCTGAAAGAAATGTACAAAATTTTTAAAAGCAATGTTCAAAAATTCACCAAGACATGAGACCCTTGACAACCCAAATCTCGCTCACTTCCACTTCCATATTCAGCTCTAAGATCAAAGTGTCTTGCACAACAGGCAAAAATTTAATTAGTAACTAATACATACAACAATAAGGAGAACCAAAATTATCTTCTACATGAAATTATTTACACCAGATAGAGAACATAATTTTAGTCTCAAGTCCATATTCCATACTATACAAACTAACTTGCAAAACACTACTGCCAAGAATAAGACTAATATATGGAACACTTAATTGGCAAACACTATTGTATTCATCAATTAATTTTCTTGTGTAGTCGACATTTAAATCTATAATTATGGAATACAACAAGGAAAATGTAGAAAATGAATACACAAAATAATAGTTATCGATTCTACTGAAATAGTTAATCCAATCAAGTATCTAAGAAGAGGTATCAACTAATGTTTTCACAATGTTAGAGAAGTTCCTAACTATCAATTTTTCAAGCTATACATCCCTACATTGTGATGAGTAAATAACGCAGAAACTCTGAATCAATGCGTATAGAATCTAAACTAGTTAAGATTGGAGAAGAACACAGAGAAAATATAGCAATATATAGAAACCACTTCAACACTAAAAATATTACAAATTTGAAAAGAAATGAAAGAAGATCGAGAGAAAGTGATAATGAAATGAAAAGGAGAAGCTAAAAGTGTCTATGACCCCCAAGAGAGAATCTTCATAGCTACTAAATGTACATTTGTAAATCAATATTTAATAACAAAGACGTTTAGATCAATTAATAACAAAGACTAATAGATAACAAATATATGGAAAGCATACATCTAAAGCAAGATTATTTTTCTGGAACCATTCAAAATGGTAAAAAAGATGATGAAACAAGCTTGAAAGAGAAAAGACAAAAGACAAAAGACAAAAGGAGGAACTGCAAATTTTGCCACATGCAGTTTCATTTGTCTTTGATGTTCCTTCTGCCTCAAATTTTTAAATCTTATATTTGAATGCAATAGGCTTCAGGCCTCTAAAATTCTTGTTTAATGCAAATTATAGAGTTAGCAAAGTCATCCCAAAATTTTTTACCCTCCATCAATACATCAAGTTTACTGCTAAGTTCTTTGACCAAGCGTTTGGTTAGGTCTTTTGAATTATCAACTTGAAGAGTTCGAACTACTAACCTGGGTTAAATCAAGCGACAAAAAGCTGGATAGCATCTTTGTTAGTTCCTTATGATGGTTTCCTCTATTGAGCATAGTTGTATCGACTGATAATTTGAAAAAGCTTCCTTTGCATTCACCAAAAAGCACAAAAGTAAGAAAGATACTTCCTGCAATAATAGATAACCGGATGATAATTTCAAAAAGCTTCCTTTGCAGGCACCAAAAAGCACAAAAGTAAGGAAGATATCTCCTGCAATAATAGACAATACAGAGGGTAAATATGTATGAAAAGAGAATATAATAAGTTACATTATTATAATCTCATCTAAGCTCAATTGCAGGTACCTAAGTAGACTGACCTTTTATAACCCTTTCGCTGGTGTGGATGGCTTAATTTTCAACCCCGAGTAAATCAATCAGAAACTACCAAACAATGGTTCGAAGTATAATTAGCACAATCATTTACACTAGTCATGTTGTATTAATCTCTTCTGATTTTCCGCCCCTTTTTGTTTAATTAATTGATAAACCAAATAAAATAATTTTAAAAAAATATATACAAACCAAGATTACATTTCAGGTGAATAACCACAAAAATAAAAATAGAAAATTACATAAAAACCAAGACAAACCATATATTAATAGGAAAAAAAAGCAACTCCACAAATAGACCTTACTCTAATGTAACATAATGGAAACTATGTCAATTGACATCCTTTTCTTTTCAATTCTGTAAACATCAATTGGTGAGATCACCTAGCTTTTGATTTTATGCATTTCATACAACCAAGGCCAATCTTATATTATTTACTCTATGTTTGTCTGAATCAATAGCTTTCTCCATTAAGAGTTCATTAAAATCTTAATGTTAGAAGTATAGTCATTAATTCTACAATTATAAGTAGACTGACCTTTTACAACTCTTTGAAAGGCGTGGACAATCCAATTTTCTGAAGATTCAGATACAACACCTGTTTCCCTATATATTTTCATGTGGTGAATGTTTGGATAGTCATTTGGTGATGAAGGAGTAAGCACAACTACTAAGAAATAAATTAGAGCGACAAAATAGTACATGTAAAAACATAAAGCTAAAATTGCATAAAATTATACGATAATGATATGATTTACGCGAGTAATAAGCATATATATGAAATGTTAAGGACGGGAAAATACAGATTTTAAAAAATTCTATGCACAAGTGGTACAAACTAAGTAATAGTGTTTCTTTCGTTTTTCCCTGTAAATTTTCCAAATTTCTTAAACTTGTTAGTTGGACCAACTCAGACTTCTTTTTCTAATCACTACATCAATTTTATCGTACAACTTAACCACCCAATAGATATCATGTGACCTTAAATAAAAGATGCTCAAACCTGGTGAGAACTTGTCCACAAATATTCAAATTAACAATTCAAATGTTATAAAGAGCTGAAGTAAAAATTGATACTCCAATATATATCATGTAAAATTGCAAAATATATATTTGGAGGGTTTGTATATGTGAAAAATTCCTTGCCTAAAAACCCATCTCCCTTCGATCTAAATGTCCTTTGTTGTCAAACATTTTCTTCTTCAACACATAAGAAAGTATAAGAATCAAAATAAGAAAATCAAGTTTTGTTTGTCAAAAACTTGTTTTAGATGTATTAAATAGTTTGGAAGAGTAGTCATGCTTTGGGCATCAATTTGTTCTATATAAAATTATTTGAAAGAATAGCTATGCTCTAGGCATCAATTTGTTCTTACTATTACAAAGTAAAGATGTTTATCAAAGATAAATGACCATCTACTTTCATGTAAAACAGAACTACAAACGACTATCTCACCATTCATTTAACTAAACTTTTAGTGGCAAAGCTTAGCCTCACTTACTGATAAAAATTAAGGGAAAACAGTTTGGTATGAAATTTTATCAGGAATTTGCTTTAACATGTCCACACATAAAAGCTTTTATGAATATCAGCTCAAATAGTTGTGGTGAGGTTTGCAGAGAATACACTAAAGATCTCCTAGCTTCTAATGGATCGGATAGGATCAGATCCAATCGGATCTGATCGTAGCTTCGAGTTCAGGTGCCGTACTGCGGCTGGACCGGAAATTAGGGGGACATCGAACCTACTTCCAAGAGGTCAAGGTTGCTTGCTAACTCTCAGCCACTTTAAAGTATTTCTTTGTCCCCTCATCACACCAAGTGTGTCAAGCACAGACTCACAAACATACGCTTATATAGGCTTTATCCTAAAAGCACACGTTTACACCCCTATTTGTATGGCACCAGGAAGCTGCAACCCAATTAATAGTTGTATAAAAAATTGCAATAGATGTTCAATATTGGTCTAATTTCATCTTCCTGATGTTCTTTCTATAAAATCTATTACTTCATCAAAAGAAGCATTGCAATAGATGTTCAATAATATCGATAGCTAATTAATGTTCAACTACGAAGTTTACATCATTTTTACCGGATGTTGTTTGTGTGACAACTTCTTTTCTTACTTTTTCTTTCTCAATTAGGACCAATGTTTGAACTGTGCTCCAGATTCTCCCGGAGTACATAATTTTTCTCCCTGTGACTTGTGAGAAGGCAAAATATTTGTGTTGCATCTCAATGTTTGAACATTAACATTGAGAAATGCATATTAATTGAATACAACTCGACTAAATTGAGAATGCAAATGAATCAAACAGATTCTAATCGATCAAGAATTAGTTAAATAATAAGTCGAGAATATATGACAGACAAAAAATAATTAATCACAAAAGTGAATAATATTGTCTAATCTCTCATAAACTTATCAACGGGACAAAATTATGGAGAAAGAAAGGGGAAGGAAAATCACCAAAAGTGACTATCGACTGACATGTAGTACTAACCTTTATGGATTTTGCTGATAGAGACTTTCTATATTCTCATTGAATTCTTCCTAATACCATATACACGTATGAAATTGAGACAAAATAAGGAATTCTTCTTGGCCCTCATGACCATCTCCTGCCCAATAATCGCACCTAAGTTTATTCTCTTCCCAGCAATAATAGATCCAAGACAGGCCGCCTTTGTGTGTCGGAGGATAGACTCATTCTGGGATGGCATGACTGTGCTACTAATAAGCCCGAACCAATACCTCATCGCCACATTTAGGTCTTTCTTCTCTATTGGCACTCCGAGCTCAATCCACCTAGGAGTACTCTTAGAAAGAAGAGGACCCAACCAATGTTTCATATCCTTTAATGTAGTTGTCTTGATCATACTCTGGTAGTCATCTGCAAAGTTATAAGTGCATCCCGAGATGGGGTTTTTATCCTCACTATCACATTTCACCTTCTTTCCCCGGACAATCATATTATCTACTGGTTTGAAGGTGTTGACTTTCCTCTTCCCTTGTGGTACCAAATCTCCGTAGGCCGAGTAGAACTCCCAGACACAATTAGGAATGTAGGGACCTTGGGGTTTAGTGAAGATCTGGAATTTGTGGGACTTTAGGGTGCTCCATATCTCCGGATACCTGTCCACCACACCATCTGTGGACAAACTCTTCTCCTCAATGATAGTTCTCAGTCCATCGACATTTAGTCTGTTGAGAGACCGAGGAGGAAGACCCTGTACGGGTGGTGCTGGGACAACAGTATCAGCTGAAGCTGGAGAAGGAGGAAGAGTCTAAGGCACCCATTTGATACACTCAAATTACACCTCTTTTCAGAAGCATAAGTGATCGTTATCACGTTAAGAACCCAACTTGTAGGTTGGGGTCGATCCCACGAGGAATATGGTTTAGATTTAAGTTCAATAACGATTATATTAGTTTAGCCAATGTATTTTCGAGAAAAATAAGTAAAAGGGGGCGGGGGATTTGTGTAACAAATTTTGGAAATTATGAAAGTAATTAGTAAGCAAGATTCAAACTTTTGTTGTTATCTAATTGAGAAGGAAAATAGGGCGTACGTGTTCCCCATATGCTCATAACTCCGTAATCCTAGTAATAGCAATCCCTTCCTAGTGTATTACATGCAAAGCGATAAGTTATGTATCTCTAAATCCTTGGTCCGGCATCTAGAGAATTCCCGCACCTTGGTCCGACATCTAGAGAATTTCATATTAGACGTCTCATCGATGTATGGCTTAGTTTTCACCCTTGCACCAATCGACATTAATTCTATTAGATAGTATCACACTAAATCTATGTTGATAATTCTTTTCTTATTAACTACCTCCTTGGTCCGACAAGTAGCAACAAGGGGTTCTAATGTTGCGCACCTTTAAAAAGACTTTTAAACGAAAGAATTATCAATGCATGCAAAACACTATTCGAGAATTACTTAGTTACTATTCATACTTCGTTAATTGCTCATGGTTCCCACAACCCTAGTTGTGGATTTAGTTACCCATATTAGAAGAAAACAATTCATAATGTTTGAAGAATAAATCATGAACTTATGTAGTAGAGTAGAGTAATCCCAGAATTTCAACTTGAATTTCAAAGTAAAAATCACCAAAACGTGCTTAGGAAATTAAGAATTGCTAAAGTTGCAAGTTAATATCCCAAGCCAAAAACTAGAACAAAAATAATAATCTCCAACCTCCAAAAATGAGGTTTACATACCATATATATAGAAAAATAAGTCCTAACTAAAAATGAAACGAAAAAAAGAAATAAAGTTGTTGGACGCGTCTTTATTCCACGAGACTGACCTACGGTCCATAAGTCGATCTACGGTCCGTAGGTCCCTTCCGTGGCTTTGGACGTGGGAAATTTTTCTTTCTTCAAAATCTACAAATCTCTGTTGTAATCGACTACTCAACAGTACGGATTGTAAGTCTATCTACGGTCTGTAACTCTTCTCCGTAATGCCATACTTAGATTTTTCAGCATCAGGTACTGGAACCAATCTCTGAATGATTTGACGGAGCAACAGTACGGTCCGTAGATCAATCTACGGTCCGTAAGTCACAGCCGTGGTTCCTCACTTGGTCAAGAATTCCATGATCTTCAGCAATTCCTATCCTGCCCTTCTACGACTATCATCTATGGGGCGTAACTGGACCTACGGTCCTTAAGCTGCCTCCGTAGATGCCCTTTTCTGCATTTCTTTCAGTTGTGTCTTCAAGTTTCTGCGCCTGAACCTATTCCCTGCAAACATGAGAAAAACACATATAAACTAATACAATATAGCCCTAGACTAACACAACTCTCAAGTGAAATGTATCAAAAATACCGTAAACTCATGGTACATCACACCCGGATCCTAGATGGGTCATGCATCCCTTTAGAGCGTAGCTCTACCCTCTAGGCATGTAACAACTGGTCATCCTTAGGCTCAGAGATGGGGCATGAGAGTCATGGGAATCTCCCTCATTGTCTGATGAGGTGAGGTGAGTCTCATAGATTCCCTCACTGTCGGAGCTGACCTCCAGTGACTCTACCACATATGCTTTTCCCTTTCCTTTGCATTTCCCTCATTTTTTAGGGAGCTTAGATGCCTCTACCTTGGATGCAACTGCATCCTCATTTATTACAATTCCTCTTACCCTGCTTGCGGGGCGACATGTTCCTTCCTGACACTTTGGGTCTAGGCATTTTTGCAGAACACATAGAATCATGTTAAAACAGTTCAAGAAAATTTCAGACGCTTAGTTGCGGAAAGACTCGTCGAACCAGTTGGTGAGTCACTTAGGCGAGCTAGATCGGGCTCGCCGAAAGTACCAGCTCAAATTTTTTCTAGAATCAAGACATTTCGGCGATATTCAGGGCCATTCGGTGACTCGCCGACACCAATCGGCGAGCTTGGGTAACCCACCAAAAGTTACAGTGCATTTTAAGGGTTAGGGAAGCAGAAAGGGCGATCAAGAAGCCCTTTCGACGAGTCACCGAGTGAACTCGGCCAGCTCATGCATCTCACTGAAAGTTACAGAACAAACTCAACTAGACTTCAAAATTAAAGATCTGAAGGGGACTTCGTCGAACTGCCAAACCACTCGGCGAGCTCGACGAAGCTCGCCAAACGGCCCAATGTGCCAATTTTCAACCCCAAGCTTCAAAATCAAACCCACAGCCACCAAATTCAAAATCAAACACACACACACTATTCTATTAGCACTAGAGCCATACTACCCATACCCTCGGGGTACTCAGACTTCCCCCAATTTTGGCCAACATTAGCTATTTGACGACTTTTCCTCTTAAGAATGATGTCAAACGCTCCATCATTGGTAAAATTACGTCATTTGGCACAATTCGGGGTTACTTAGAGTTCACCCCACTAGATCCAACACAAATAAACCATAACCCAACAATTTAGAACCAATTTCATCAAACAAGACATGGGAATCGATCAATTTTAAGCCTTTAGACACACATTTCAATAAAATACAGGAAATCCAACACATAAAACACAAGTAAAGCAATTACCCAACATAAAACAACATCCAATTACCTATTGCATTTGATTTCAACGACATACTTAAAGTACGGGGTTTGAAAAACCAACCTGTATGTCGAAATTAGAACTTGAATAGCTAGGCGATAAAGTTCCCCGACTCCGAGCACGATTTCACACAAAATGTAGGTTAAAAATAACAAATATTGAAGATAAGAAATGAGGGTGAGAAGGTACGAGAGTTAGAAATGAGAGAAGATGAAGGATTTTGAAAGTTTAAACTATTTGGCCTTTAAAACCTTTTAGTTCGCGGCACCATCGGCAGAGTAAGTCGTGCTCGCTGACCCACTCGACGATGTGCTGAGTGGTATTTCCCTCGCTGAGTTTTATAGGACCTCTATCAAATTTAAAGGTTTAAATGGTGGACAAAATCGGGCTCACCTACCTGTTCGGCGAGTAACTGATTGAGCATTTAACCCCCCGAGGTTTACCAAATTCCCCTTGAAGCTTAGTGGTTCCAACAACGATCCAAATCGAGGCTCTCCAACCTATTTGGCGAGTCGCTGAATGGACGTTTGCTAGCAAAACTACCCATTTTCCAACACTTTTCACCTTTTAACCTGCACATCAACACCTGTTATTCAAAATCAAATACTAAAGCATTAAAAACTTGGGTTGCCTCCCAAGAAGTGCCTTAGTGAACGTTGTGGCACGATGAAAGTACCTATTTAGGGATCATTCTTCGGGTCTGCCAAGGTATCACTTGGTAGGCCCCCTTTTGGCCTTGGATTCAAATGAGAAGAAATTTGACCCATTTGGGTCTCCAATTACTTTATTGACACAGAATGAGTGGGGACCGTCTGATTAAGTGTTGAGACATCTTCCTTCATCTCTTTCAACAGTTTGTCCGATCCTTTGATTAATTACGCTTCAAAGACACTTCATCATATTCTAAGTGTCAACTATCGTAAATCAGTATAAAACCCAACTAAATGAGTTGGGGTCGAATCCCACAAGGAGCGGTACGTGTTTTAGATTCGACTGGGAAGTATGAACATGGCCAAATCAGTCATAGGAATATAAAATATTGAATAAAGACATCATTCAAGTTAAGGAGTGAGACGAATGTCAAATGGGGGATTTTGGTTTTGATTAATAACTACAAACAGTCACAAATAATACGAATTAACTATAATGAGACGGGTTCTTTGGATGTGATCAATTGTAGGAAAATATAGACATATGGGTAATTGCAACTATTAGTAAATATCTAGATATTAGTGAGTAGGCTAGATTATAGTGGAGGTAAACTTTCTCTTGAACAATTTACCCAGAATCAAGTGATTTCCCCCGAACATAAACAAGCATGCAAAATAAGAGCAGTCCACACCTTAATCCATTCACTCTCTCGAGCTGAATGTGTGGGATTGGGTTTAGGATTCACTCTCACGAGCTGAATCTAGGTCAACCCAATACCCACAAACCATCAATCAATAGTTTTAGTTCCAAAACCTCTCTCTCGCAAGCCAAGAACACAAACATAGAACTGCATTTGCAACTGCAATTCTTAAATTAAACCACAATTAATGATTAAACTCACTTCTAAATAGCAGTTAAACTAACAATTAGCAATACCCATACACTAAATTAGCCCATAATCACATGAACACACCCCAAGAATTGGTTTTAGCTAGACATTATAAAAAGGTGAAAACAATTACCAAATTGATTATCCATCAACTAGGTAAGAGTATTTTCGTCCTTACAATGTTCTAATTTGGAGAATCTTAAAGACCCATCTCCAATTTCACAAAAGTGAATTCCTTCAACCCTTCAAAGCTAAGGAAAACTAAAGAAAACTGTCTCCAGATGCTCAAAACTTAATAATAGATTGTTCTAAAGTGTATTTGATACTAAACTAAATGTTCAAAAATGTATTTATAGTCGCCAAAAATGTGCTGCGAAGAGTCAATTGGCGAAGTAAGATGGGCTCGTCGAACCACTCGATGAACCACCCTGTGGTCTCTTCTTTCGCTCTTTTGCCTTGGTACTCTGAATCCTCAAGGTCTGTAACTTTGGGCGATCTATCCTGCTTCGCGGAATCACTCGGCGATCCATCGACTGCTCCTTTCCATCACCAACTTGGTTCTTTCCTTCAGGGCTTGGCACACTTGAACTTTAGGTGGTCTGATGTGCCACTCGACGATCCTCAGGCTCGCCCTTCTTCATTCCTTCAGTTTGTTTTGTTCCTTTTTGCCTGTTAGTATCCTTGATTTGTTCCTCAATACATATACCTGAAAATCAAGGATTTAACATCAGTGATTGGCACAAATTAAGCATTTGAGGACACTAAGTCTATGTAAACAAACCCTTAAAGTAGTCCAAATTTCGAACTCATCATCTTACAACTTTGTTGAGAATGCGTGAGAGCATGTCTTCTGTACCGACATTTTTAGAATCTTTTGGCTTTTGACGTTCATGAGGTGGACGTATTTGTCCTTATCACCCTCTCTTTCCTTCCAAGTGGCGTTATGATCACGCCATTCTCTGTCACGGTCTCTCTTTCCTTCATCTCTATTCCAACTCGGGTTTCCCCTTAGCCTTGGATAGTTTTGTCGATACCCACCTCCTTGATTAGCTAAGAAGTTCACTTTCTCATTGTAAAGCGCTTAAAAGTGGACATCCTCGGGATTCACTCCACCAACACCAACAACATTAACACTCTT
The DNA here is from genome assembly GCA_036250385.1 of Solanum microdontum. Lineage (NCBI taxonomy): Eukaryota > Viridiplantae > Streptophyta > Magnoliopsida > Solanales > Solanaceae > Solanum > Solanum microdontum. The sequence goes on from JAJONQ010000783.1 coordinate 11,659, forward strand.
CACACCACTACCCATGACATTTTTAGCCAAGATATCCAGTTGGGTCATCATTCTAAAAGTGAGAGGAGACACCTGGTCTTCCCAAGTGTACCATGCCCTATTGATCTTGGTCATACCATTAAGAAGATGAGACGCTACTTCATAGGGCTGTTGCATTATACCACCGGGAACAAGTTGATCAGCAACTCCTTTGTTCACTGAATCAAAGATCCTAAAGAAGGACTGCTGCAATATGTGATTTGGCATCCCGTGGATTGGACATTGAAGTACCAATTTCTTGAACCTCAACCATGTCTTATGTATAGGTTCACCTTCCAAGCATTTGAAACCTTGGATACTATCCCTAATGGTCATTATCTTCGATGGGGGAAAGAATCTCACCTAGAATGCGGTAGTAAGCTCATCCCAAGAAGTGATGGAATATCTTGGCAACTCAACCAACCATTTACTAAGCCTCACCCATAAAAGAGAATGGGAACAACTTGAGATTGACTGATTCTTGCGATACGTTCTTGAATGAGAACGGACCACAAACGTCTAATAAGTTTCAAATATGCTCATGTGGGTCTTCGTGAGCCAATCTTCCATAGAATCCCTTCATTTGGAGGAGCTTCAACATTGTGCTAGTGACATGGAAGACAACATTCCCTTTAATTAGAGGCAGATGTATTGCACCAACACCACCCAATGGAAATGGGTCATTCACATTTGGGTCATTTAGATCATTGAGGTTCCTAATATCATCTTGGTGTCCCACTTGGCTACCATTGCTCCCGTTTACGCTCATCTCTTCCTCTGTTCAATACAAGAAACACAAAACAAAAAAGTAAAGTAAGTGGATTCAACTATAACCAAAAAGATCACAATTCAACTTCACGAAAAGAATTTTAAGCAATACCACTCCCCGACAGAGGCACTATTTTTTATTAACGTTTCAAACATACCTCATCCAATTCTAGGTGCAAACGATTGTTAAACAATATAAAACCTAGCAAATAGTTGGGGTCGAATCCCACAGAGAGAGGTACGTGTTCAAATTCGATTAAGAAATGCAAATGTAATCTAACTAGAAATAAGAATAGAAATTATGGGAAAAGGCATGAAACAAATCAAACGAGGTGACACGAATGTCAGATGGGGGTTTTTGTTTGCAATTATCAACTACTACGCAGTCACACAAAACTAGAATAACAATACAAAGAAGAATTCTTGAGATGTGATTGATTATAGGCAAAAATTTTCTATATGGGTAATTGAAACTACTAGTAAATAGCTAAATCTCAATGGGTAGGCTAGACTATATGGGAGATAGCTATCTCTCGAACAACTACCCCGAATCAGGTGATTTCCTTTGAACATCAACAAGCACAACAATTAAGACCAACCCACACTTTAATTCATCCAGTCTCTCGAGCTAGATGGGTAGGATTGGGTTTAGGTTTCATTCTCTCGAGCTGAACCCATATCAACCTAATACATACAAACCATTAATCAGTAACCTTGGTTCTAAAATCTCTCTTTCGACCAAGCTAAGAACACAAAATTAGATTTGCATTTGCAACTACAATTCATGAATTAAACCACAATTAAAGATAAACCCACTTCAATATAGCATTTAAACTAGTAATAAAGAATACCCATAAAATAATTCAACCCATAATCATAGGATCACACCCCAAGAATTGGGGTTTAATCCAAACATTATAAAAAGGTAAAAATGATTATCAAATCGATTAGCCATCAATTGGGAAAGAGTATTCAAGCCTTTACAATGTTCAAATTGCAGATAATTAGTAACCCACTTGCAAAATCTCCGAATTGAGTCTCAAAAAGCCTTTAAGTCTACTAAGAAATTATTTGATTAACTCAAAATAAAAACTCTAGACTAAAAGAGAATTCCTCAATTATCAGTTCAAACTCCAATTTATAGTCGCAAAAAAAGAAGAAGCCGAAAAAGGGCCATTAGGCGAGGTAAGTCAGGTTTGTCGAGTGGTTCGGCAAACCGTCCTTTGCTCTTTCTAGCACCTTTTTGCATTGGCTCTCAGCATCCCCAGGTCCTGTAACTTTGGGCGATCAATCATGTCATCGTGGAACTGATCGGTGACTCGCCGACTGCCCCTTTCCTATCGCCGACTTGGTTTCTTCCATCTGGGCTGGTACACTGGAACTTTAGGCAGACTGAATAGCCACTCGGCGATTCGCCAAGTGTTTTTGGTGATCATCAGGCTCGCCTTTCTCTACTTCTTCAGTTTGTTTTGTTCCTTTTTGCATGATAATGTCCTTACTTTGCTCCTCAATCTACATACTTGCAAATCAAGGCTTAAACATCAGTTTATAACATAAATTAAGAATTTGAGGACACTAAATTTATCAAAACAAAGCCCTAAATGAGTCCAAATCTCAAACTCATCAACGACGAATGTATTTGGTAACTGTTTCTCTCCTTTTATGTTGTGTAGCTTAAACCCCGATTCTTGGGGTGTTATCATGTGATTATTGTCTTAATTAGCTTATGTGTATTGTTTTTAATGATTTAATTGTTGTTTGAATGTGGGTTTGATCAATAGCTGAGTAGTAATTCATGAATTGTAGTTGCAAATACAATTTTAGGTTAGTATTTTTGGCTTGCTCGAGAGAGAGGTTCTAAAGCCAAGGTTATTAATTTATGATTGTAGTGTGTGGGTCGTTATGGGTTCAGCTCGAGAGAGTGAATCTTGACTCATTCCTACCTATCTAGCTCTAGAGAGTAGGTAAATTAAGGTTTTGGGATTTTTTGTAGTGTTAAGCTTGTCGATGTTTGAATGAACTCGCCTGAACCGTAATACTTGTTCGAGAGAAAACTACTGCACTTATAGTCTAGCCTACCCACAGTGATTCAACAAATTATTAATAAACTTCAATTACCCATATAGCATAATTAGACCATAATCGATCACATCCCGTGAATTTCTCTCAATATTGTTGAAACCCCCCTATTTTCATAATTGTTTCCGTTGTTAATTGACAATCCAATCCCCCATCTGACATTTGTTGTCACCCCTTTCAATTTAACTAATTGTTTTTGATAATTTCTATTCCTACCACCAATTAGATTACATTCATGACTTTGTAACCGAATTCGATCTTGTACCGCTCCCTGTAGGTTCGACCCTAACCTTTGGTTGGGTTTTATACTAGATTACGATCGCCCACACCTAATATTGGATAAGGTGTGGTTGAGCGTTTATCAAAAATAGCGCCGCTACCAGGGAGTGGTGTTTAGAATTCTATTAAGGAAGTTTGAGTTGTAATCTTTTTGTGTTGTAGTTGAATTGTCTTACTTTATTTTGTGTTTGTGTTGGCTTGTTTTGAATAGAGGAAGACATGAGCGTGAACAGGAGTAATGGTAACCAAGTTGGCCACCAAAACGATATTGGAAATCTTAACGATGTGAATGACCCAATTCAATTGGGTGGTATTGGTGCAATACGTTTACCTTCTATTTAAGGGAATGTTATCTTTCATGTCAGTAGCACAATGCTACAGCTCCTCCAAATGAAAGGACTATATGGATGGCTGGCCCATGAAGACCCCCATAAGCAGATTTGGAACTTCTTGGACGTATGTGGTCCGTTCTTGTTAAAGAACATATCACAAGAATCATTTTTCTTCGTTTGTTCCCATTCTCTTTGATGGGTGAAGCTACCAAATGGTTAGCTGATTTACCGAAAAACTCCATCACCACTTGGGATGAACTTACAACAACGTTCTACGTAAGGTTCTTTCTCCCATCAAAGATGATGACGCTAAGAAAGAGTATCCAATGTTTCAAACGCTTGGAAGATGAACCAATCCATGAGACGTGACTGAGATTTCAGAAGTTGGTACTTCACTATCCGACTCACGGGCTGCCAAACCACGTATTATTGCAATAGATCTATAAGAGTCTCGACTCGGTGAACAAAGGTGTTCCTGATCAACTTGTTCCCAGAGGTATAATGAAACAACCTTATGAGGTAGTGTGTCAACTCCTTGATGTCATGACCAAGATTAGTAGAGCATGGTACACTCGTAAGGACCAAGCGTCTCTTCATACTTTTAAGATGACGATAGAGCAGATCGAGAAGGATCAAGAGAAAGACCAAAATATGGCCAAAATGATGACCCAATTGATATATTGTCGAAAAATGTGATGGGTAGTGGGTTGAAAAGTTTAAATGTTGTGGGTATTGGTGGATTAAACCCCGAAGAATCACAATTTGAGGCACTGTACAATGAGGAAGTGAACTTGCTTGCAAATCAAGGAGGAGGGTTTCGTTCAAACTATCCAAGGCCGCGTGGAAACCCAGGTTGAAATAGAGATGATGGATGGAGAGATCGTGATAGGGAATGGAGTGACCGTAATGCTACTTGGAAGGAAAGGGATGGTGAAAAGGAAAGATACGTCCGACCGCATGAACGCCAAAATCCTAAAGAACAAAGGGCTGACCCGGAGAACTTCCGTACGGAAGACATGCGCACACATTCTCAATAAGGTAGAAGGGTCGGAAAAAGTGTTGAAATAAATGAAGGAGGATGTCTCAAATCTCAATCAGACGATGACTTCTCACTCAATCTCTATTAAACAACTGGAGACACAAATGGGTCAAATATCGACTCAATTGAATCCAAGGCCAAAAGGGGGGGTTGTCTAGTGACACGATGGCCAATCCAAAAAATGAAGCTTTTATTTGTATCTCCGTCGTGCCACGATATTAAATAAGGCTCTTCTTGGGAGGCGAACCAAGTTTTTGATATTTTTAAATGTTGCTTTTGAATAACGGGTGTTGATTTTGCAGGTTGAAAGTGTTGGAAAGAGAGTAGTAGGATAACTAAAAGTCTATTCGGCAACGCGCCGAATAGGTCGGTGTGCCCGATTTGGACTGCCATTTAAACCACCCAGCTTGATGGGGAATTATGTAAAACTCGGCGAGCCTAAAGCTCAGTCGGCGTGTAACGCCCGGAAACTAGTAGGCTAACCTAGAGTTTGACGTGAGGGTTAGAGCCATGAATTTAACCTCCCGTACTTAGAATGAAGGGTTTCAGGGTTGAACGTCAAGGTACGACTCCCCAAGGACCTACCAAGGGTCCTTGAGGATGACCCTAAGACTGCCCTAAAAGCTGCCCAAAAACACTCCACCCACAAAAAAGGACCTATGCCCCGTGGGTGAGGGGTCGTGGGTCCGGGTCCCAAAAAGTGAGTTGCGGACCACCACCCACGGATGACCAGCACTCCCCGTGAGTCCGCCCACGGTCCGTGGGCGTGGTCTCGTGGGTGAGGCAGTGGTCAAGTCTTAAACGGTTAAGTGATAGGTTAGTGGAACTTTCCGGAATTAAGTAGGGTTAAGTGGTGTGGTTTAAACCTTAATTAGACCACCTATATAAAGACTTTAGACCCTTAATTTCTTCATTCCAAATCAGTATTTCTAAACCCACCAAAAAGAACCCAATTCCCTCCAAGAAATTCTCTCTAGAAAGTAAAGAAGAAGAAGAAGAGAATCAAGCTAGGTCAAGACTCCATTGTTGCAAGCTTTGTAAGGTTATAATCAAGGTATGATAGCTTATTCATCCATGGATTCTTCCATCCATGGAGTCCCTAGTTGTACCACAATTGTAAAGATGAAATCCCTAATTAAAGTTAGGGTTCCTTCCAATATTATGGGTTATGTTGAGTATGAATCCAATTGAGTGGATATTGATTGTTTATGATATAATTAGTAACGAATCATGTTATTATGAAGAAATTACATGTTTTCTATGCCTAACCCTAGTCTAATAGATGAAATTGGAGTAATATGGGTTTATGCCTTGAAAAGGGAAATTGAGGATTCTTAGATGACCTTCTAGAATTGGTGATATGTATAGTAATTGTTCATGAATAAAAGCATGTAGACATGAATTGAATTATAATAATGTATATGTGATAGATCATGACTATTAGGGCTTGAGACTGAACCTTTACGATGATATATGACTAGAATCACTTAAGAATGAAGCATGTGATTAGAATGCCTTGAAATCTAGGTATATATGACGTTGCAAGAAGTAAAGCTTCGAGAGTAAGGATTGTAGTTATGAATGTTGGTTCCAAGGGCTTTGAGAGTAAAGCTAAAATGATGAATTATGTATGTTAAGGTTTTAAGAGTGAAGCTTATATGATAATGGTAGACTATTAGTTATGGTTGTTGTGTGATTTAACGTTTCAAGCACACCTCATCCAATTCTAGGTGTCAACGATAGTAAATCAATATAAAACCCAACTAAATAAGTTGGGGTCGAATCCCACAAGGAGCCGTACGTGTTTTAAATTCAAGTCGGAAGTGCAAACGTGGTCAAATCAGCCATATGAATAGAAATTATCGAAAAAGACATTAATCAAGTAAAAGGGGTGACACGAATGCCAGATGGGGGGTTTTTGGTTTTAATTATCAACTACAAACAGTCACAAAACTTTGAAATAACAATAGGGAGAAGGATTCTCAGGATGTGATTGATTATAGGCAAATATAGATATATGGGTAATTGAAACTACTAGTAAATAGCTAAATATCAGTGAGTAGGCTAGACTATAAGGGAGATAGCGTTCTCTCGAACAACTACCCCGACTTAGGTGATTTCTTTCGAACATCAACAAGCATGATAATGAAGAGAGCCCACACCTTAATTCATCCACTATTTCGAGCTAGATGGGTAGGATTGGGTTTAAGATTCACCCTCTCTAGCTAAACCTAGATCAACCCAACACCAACAAATCATTAATTAATAATCTTAGTTCTAAAACTTCTCTCTTTCGCAAGCCAAGAACACAAACATAGAACTGTATTTGCAACTACAATTCATAAATTAAACCATAGTTAATGATTAAACTCACTTCAAAATAGAATTTAAGCTAGTAATTAACAATACCCATAAACTAATTCAACCCATAATCACATGATCACACCCCAAGAATTGGGGTTTTAGCCAAACTTCATAAAAAGGTAAAAACAATTACCGAATCGATTATCCATCAATTGGGTAAGAGTGATTTAGTCTTTACAATGCTTCAATTTGTAGAATATTAGAAACCCACTTCCAAGATCTCCAAATTAAACTTCTAAAATTCTTCAAAACTATGAAAAACTATAGAGAAAAGTGTTTTGAGCTAAAATCGTATTGTCCAACACTCAAAACTCTACTCAACATCACTCTCCCCTTTTAAAATAAATGTTCAAAATCTAATTTATAGTCACCAAAAATATGCCACGAAGGGCCATTTGGCAAACTATGTCGGGCTCGCGAACCACTCGGCGAGCCGCCAATCGATCTCTTCCATCACCTTTTGCCTTGGCACTCAACATCCTCAAGGTCTGTAACTTAGGGCGATCTCTTTTTGCTTCGTGGAACTACTCGGTGATTCGCCGACTGCTCTCTTTTGTCACCGAATTGGTTTCTTCCCTCAGGGATGGTACACTGAACTTTAGGCGGTCAAGCTATTCAATCGGCGGTTCGCCAAATGCTCTTGGCGATCACTCGGCTTGGCTTTCTTCAATTCTTCAGTTTGTTTTATTCCCTTTTTCCTGTGGTGTCCTTGCTTTGTTCCTCAATCCATATACCTAAAAATCAAGGATTTAACATCAGTTTATGGCAAAAATTAAGCATTTGAGGACACTAAATCTATATAAACAAAGCCCCAACTGAGTCCAAATCTCGAACTCATCAACACCTCCAACTTAAATTTTGCTTGTCCTCAAGTAAAACTCAAGATCAACAGTTCAAAAAGGATGCCTCGAATAGTGCTACATAACACTCAACATGAATGCATACAACAAGACTCAACTTACTCATGCAATGATCAATTGTGCACTCAATGATTCAAATTGTGACTCACCATTATCAAAGATGCTCAAGTTTACAATATTTTCTTCAAATGCAAGTTTAAGCTTAACAAAGGTACTCAAATGCCCTCATAACAAAGATGATTCCATCTTCACACAAAGTTCTTCAACAATTTATAGTTTCGGAATCACATACAACTCTCACACTCACAAAGATGAACACATGGATGACTTCACCCATAGGTTTGCCCTTATTTTCTAATCAACATTCGTTTCAGCTCACCCAAGATCACAAATGTCTTTTTAAAACTTGTAACTGGGCTATGTGTAAAGGTATGGTCATTTAGGCTCAGTGGCTGCTACTCTCATGAAATGTGTCCTGAACATCACTTTCTTCTTTTCTTCAACATTTTGATCATGCTCATAATTTACCCCATTATTCAACTTCAAATGGACTACCGGATACCCCATTTCTTTTGCAACTTTCACTACTTTATTTCACAACTTTTTCATTTTTTTTCTTTTGCTTTTTTTTATATGGAGGGTTCCATCTTTTTCAAAACCATTTCTCAGAGGGGGAATTTTTCACACTTCTTGATTTACCTTCTCTTCTCACCACACCCCCAACTTAGGAATTTGTCCTAAGTTGGCTATTCAAACAAACCACACTTCATGAGAGTTATGGGTGAATGGATAAAAAGGGATCACAATTTCTCAAGTTTTGTCAAAGAAAAGGCTAAGGCTCAAGAGGGTTCAAACAAGGTTCACACATCTCACAAGGTTAGCCACGAAAGAGGTATATTGTCAAAGTGTTTCACTCTTCAAAATTGTTGCCTAAGATCATTTCAAGTGAGTGAATCACTTAGTCAACCGGACCAACGGGGCAAATTCTAGGTGTTATCACACACAATGTTCAAGGTAAGCTCATCTCATAAGGCATTGATACTAATATCAAACGAGACTCCACACTTTGTAGCTAGTGTGAAATGTTCATCACAAGAGACTCATTCGATAACCGGCTAGTCACAACGAGATGCAAAAAGTCCACACATTATCTATGCAACTTCATTTGGCCTCATCGTAGTCGTGCATTCATTTCGTTCAATTAAAAGCACTATTCAAGTCATCGGTATTGATCATAACCAATACTCAAATTTACACAAGAACAACCACAATCACACACAATAGAGGTGTCACAAATTTTCAAAATAGGTCAAAAACCATTTCCATTCAAAACAATGAGCCATAAGCTCAAATATCCACACAAGCACAACACAAATATAGATCTCAAAACCAAATACATACAAACAAAAATGCAGTCACAAGAAGTAGGTATGGAAATACCTCACCCCACCCACAATAGAAAAGCAGTTGTCCTCAAATGCAACTAAAACAATAGAACTCAATAAAAATAACAAAGAGGGAGGTAAAGATGATCCTGCCTTCTCAGTCACTCCGTGTGTCAGGGTATTAATTCCCGGTGTAGCATCAACTATAATTGCACTCGACCGAACAATAGTAGTGTCTCTCAAGGAGTTCTGTCGAGCAGCGTCGAACATAGCACCCTCTAAGTGAGTAAGATCATCATACATTGCCGCATCTCGTTCCCCAAGCTACTCCTCATCGGTCTCAACCTCAGAATTAGCAGTAGCAGTATCCTCTATAGTATCATCTCCGATGGCAGCCGGAGGCATATCAGAACTAGTCGGGACCTATGCACCCGGAACATCAGGAACTTTTGCTGACTCAAACAATGAAGTGAAGTGAAGTGAAGTTTGTGGACTTAAGATAATCCATATATTTCCTCAACTTGGAGACCTCAGCTTTCAAAGTCGTAATCTCAGTAGTAACCCCCTATCCTCTCTCACAAGTCTCTACTGGAGGGGTGTCAAAGTAGCTGAAATGGATCGCTCAATTATCTAAGGTACCTCGGCCTCTAGCTGGGAATCCCACACATCTGTAGAATGGGCTAAGTGCCCCATCTTGAGGAGCATGACCTGAGTGATCAGAGTCATCGAGACATTGGTACCTGAAGTAGCTCTAGGAGGCTGGGAGGCAGTAGAAGAACCTGGGGCCTGAGAAGGAGTGGAAGTATATGTACCTGAAGGCCGGAGTAGGCAAAGCTGCCTCTGCAGGTAAAGAATCAACATCCACCTCGGGGGATGTATCCACTAGAGATGCTCTCCTCCTATCCGCCTTATCTCGTGTGTACTTGGCCTCTATGCACCGGATGTCAGTGGAGGATGTGGGTCTTACCTCAACATCCCTCTTCTCGTTAAGAAGAACTCCAGCCCACCGACACAATTCTGTAATGAGCACATGGAATGGAAGGGATGTCAGGCGCTGTTTGGCCCTCATAGCCATCTCATATTTTATAATCAGCCCTAATTTTTGCCTCTTCCTGGCTATGATCGATCTGAGATAGGCCGCCTTTGGGTGGCAGAGGATGGACTCATTCTGCGAGGGCATCATAGAGCTACTGATGAACCCAAACCAATATCGAGCTGCTATATTTAAGTCTTTCTTCTCAATAGAGGCTCCGACCTCAATCCATCTCGGGGTGGTGTCATAAATGAGGAGAGCTAGCCAGCCCTTTAGGTCATCTAAAGCCTATGCTGTGGTCATTCTCTGGTAATCATGCTTAAAACCTATAGCCCTGTCAAGTGCAACTATGATATCATCGCTGCTGCATCTCACTGTCCTCCCCCGTACCATCACATACGCCACCGGTCTGAAGGCACTGGCCTTCTTCTTCCCCTGGGGTACTAAATTACCATATGCCGTGTAGAACTCTCTGACCTGGGTGGGAATGTATGGACCACGAGGCATGGTGAATACTTCAAATCTATGGAATCGGAGAGTGTCCTACACCAAAGGGTACCTGTCCACCACACCATCTGTGGACAGTCTCTTCTCCTCCATGATGGACCTCAATCCCTTAGCCTTTAACCGGTTAAGTAACCGGGGAGGAGGACCCTGAACTGGTGGTGCTGAAACTACTGTCTGTGCTAGAGCTGGCATTGTATCAGCAGTAGGAGGGGTAGACTCTGGGATCCTAGATGGATCTTGACGAGCCCTTGCACGTATCTTTTCTAGCCAGGTTTGTAGTGGTTGGTCATCATCAGGCACGGAGAATGAGTCCTAAGAATTAAAAGTTTCCCATCATTGCCGGAGTTGTGCTCCTGTTTCTCACCTACGGGAGATTTTGCCTTTGCCCTTGCCTCCCTTCGGAGGTTCTTTCTTGCCCTTTTTGTTGGAAGTAGCTGCTCCCTCATTTAATACAATTCCCTGTGCTTGTTTGCGGGGCGACATACCACTTTCATCCCAATTGGTCCTAGCCATTTATGCAAAACACATTGAAAAGAGTTAGAAATAGTTCAACAAAACTTGCAAAATTCAAGTTTTAGAAAGATTCGACGAACTAGTTGGCGAGTCACCGATTCACTTTGGCGAGCCAAATCGGGCTCGCCAAAAGGACCAGCCTGAAAAATATCCAGAAAGAAGGCAGGTCGGCGATGTTCAGGGGCTTTCGGCGAATCGCCGGCCCCACACGACGAGCTCAGACTAGCCCGCTGAATATTACATTGTGTTTTAGGGGTTAGGGACGTAGAAAGGTGATCAAAGAAACCTTTCGATAAGTCACCGAGTGAACTCGGCGATCTCAGGCTTCCCACCAAAAGGTACATACTCAAATTAGCTAAATCAAGCAATTAAGGGCGATCAAAGGGGGAAGTCGGTGAACCACTGAACCATTCAGCAAGCTCGACCCAGCTCACCAAATTGCCCAACATGCCAAATTTCTACCCCGTTTCCTAAAAACAAGCGTGCAGCCCCTGAAATAAAAATCAAACATACATACCATTCAATTCACATAGGACCCATAAGACCCTCGCCTCCCAGGTACTTAAACTTCCCCGATTTGGCTCAAATTGGCCATTTGATGACTTTTGCCCTTAAGAATGACGTCAACCGCTCCATCATTGGGCAAATTACGTCAATTGGCTCAATTAGGGTTACTCAGACTTCACCCAACAAGAACCAACATAAAATAACCGTAACCCAATAATTTAGAATCAATTTTAACGCTTTAAACATAGGGATTCATCATTTTAAGAAATTAGGCACAAGTTCGAAACACAAAATAAGTAAACCAACACATAAAACATGATTTACCCACATACCTAACACAAAACAACACTTTTTTATCGAAGGCATTTGAGTTCAACCACTAATCGAAAGTTTGGGGTTCGGAAAACTAACCTGAGTACCGAATAGAGAAATTGGTATGCTAGGCGACAAAGTAATCCTAATCTAAGCACAAGATCAAACACACAAACAAAGAAAAAGATCAAAATACGGGAAATCTAAAGCGCGGGTGAGAGTTTACGGGGTTAGAAATTAGAGAATATGAAAGATTTTGAAATTTTAAATCATTTGGCCTTTTAAAACCTTTCAGTTCGCGCCCCTTTTAGTGGTATTATTCGACCACGCTGAACCACTCGGTGATGCACCGAGTGGTGACTTACCTCGCTAGGTTTTACAGGACCTTTAATCAACCTGGGAGTCCAAATGGCAGACAAAATCGGGCTTACCAACCTGTTCGGCGAGTCCCCGATTCAGCAATAGGCCCGCCGAGTTTTACTGACTTCCACTTCATGTTTTTGTGAGTCCAATGGTGGTCCAAGTTGGGTTTGCCGACTTCTTTGGTGAGTCGCTGACTGGACTCTTGGCTCACAAACCACCCTTTTTCAAACACATTCCACTTTTCAACCTACACAATCAACACCTATTATTCAAAATCAAACTCAAAGCATTTAAAACTTGGGTTGCCTCTCAAGAAGCGCCTTAGTTAACATCGTGTCACGACGGAAGTACCAAATCAAGCTTCATTTTTAGGGTTTGCTATAGTACACTAGGCAACCCCCCTTGTTGCCTTGGGTTGAAATGTGAAGAAATCTGACCCATTTGGGTGTCCAGCTGCTTGATAGAGACTGAGTGAGAGGTCACCGTATGGTTGATAGTCAAAACATCCTCTTTCATTTATTTCAAAACTTTATCGGACCCTTCAACCTTGTTGAGAATGTATGAGAGCATGTCTTCTATACGACCACCCTTAGAATCTTTGGGATTTTGATGCTCATAGGGAGGAACAAACCTATCCTTCTCCCCTTCTCTTTCCTTCCAAGTGGCGTTACGATCACGCTTATCTCTGTCACGGTCTCTCCAGCCTTCATCTCTATTCCAACCCTGATTTCCACCCGGTCTTGGGTAGTTAGCATGGTAACCTCATCCTTGGTTGGCAAGGAAGTTCACTTCCTCATTGTACAACACTTCAAATTTGGCTTCATCGGGGTTTATCCACCAACACCCACAACATTAACACTCTTAGTACCAACACCCATGACATTTTTATCTATTATGTCTAACTGGGTCATCATCCTTGCCATGTTTTGGTCTCTCTCTTGATCTTTTTCAATCTGCTCCGTTCTCATTCTAAAGTTGAGAGGAGAGACTTGGTCTTCACAAGTATACTATGCCCTATTGATCTTTTTCATGCAATCAAGGAGTTGAGAAGCTACTTCATAGGGTTGTTGCATTATACCACCAGGAACAAGTTGATCAGCAACTCCTTTGTTCACCGAGTCAAGACTCCTATAAAAGTGTTGCAGTAGCAGGTTGTTAGGCAATCCATGAACTGAACATTACAACAACAACTTCTTAAACCTCAGCCACTTCTCATGGATCGGATCACCTTCCAAGCATTTGAAACTTTGTATGCTATCCCTAAGCGTCATCATCTTTTACGGAGGGAAAAACCTCACTTGGAATACTGTGATCAGCCCCATCCAAGAAGTGATGGAATCTCTTGGCAACTCAACCAACCATTTGCTTGCCTCTCCCATTAGAGAGAAAATGGGAACAACCTCAACCGGACTGATTCTTATGATATGTTCTTAAATGAGAACGGTCCATAAACATCTACAAAATTTCTGATATGCTCATGGGGATCCTTATGAGCCGGCCCCCCAAATAAACGCTTCAGTTGTAGGAGCTGAAACATGTTGCTTGTGATGTGAAAAACAACGTTTCCTTCAGTTGGAGGTAAACGAATGGCCCCAACACCACCCATTTGGACTGGGTCATTGACATCATTGAGGTTTCTGACATTATCTTGGTGGCCCACTTGGCTACCATTGTTTCCGTTAACGCTCATCCCCTCCTCTATTTAACATAAGGAACACAAAACCAAAAACAAAATTAAGTAGATTCAACTATAACAAAAAAGAACACAATTCAACTTCACCAAAAGAATTTCAAAAAACACCACTCCCCGACAGCGGCGCCATTTTGATTTAATATTTCAAGCACATCTCATCCAATTCTAGGTTTCAACGATCGTAAATCAGTATAAAACCCAACTAAATGAGTTGGGGTCGAATTCCACAGGGAGTCGTACATGTTTTGAATTCAAATAAGAAGTGCAAATGTGGTCTAATTAGTCATAGGAATAACATTTATCGAAAAAGACATTAATCAAGTAAAAGGGGTGACACAAATGTCATATTGGGTTTTTGGTTTTAATTATCAACTAGAAACAGTCACAAAAACTTTGAAATAACAATAGGGAGAAGGATTCTCGGGTTGTGATCGATTATAGGCATATATAGATATATGGGTAATTGGAACTACTAGTAAATAGCTAAATATCAGTGAGTAGGCTAGACTATAAGGGTGATAGCTTTCTCTCGAACAACTACCCCGAATCTGGTGATTTCTTTTGAGCATCAACAAGCATGAGAATGTAGATCAGTCCACACCTTAATTCATCCATTCTTTCGAGCTAGATTGGTAGGATTGGGTTTAGGATTCACTCTCTCGTGCTAAACCCAAATCAACCCAATACCTACAAATCATTAATCAATAATCTTAGTTCTAAAACCTCTCTCTTGAGCAAGCTAAGAACACAAATATAGAACTGCATTTGTAACTACAATTCATAAATTAAACCACAATTAACGATTAAACTCACTTCAATATAGCATTTAAACTAGTAATTAACAATATCCATAAACTAATTCAACCCATAATCACATGATCACACCCCAAGAATTGGGGTTTTAGCCAAACATCATAAAAAGGTAAAAACAATTACTGAATTGATTATCCATCAACTGGGTAAGAGTGATTTAGTCTTTACAATGCTTCAATTTGTAGATATTAGAAACCCATTTCCAAAATCTCCAAATTGAACTTCTAAAATTCTTCAAAACTATGAAAAACTATAGATAAAAGTGTTCTGAGCTAAAATCGTTTTGTCCAAAACTCAAACCTCTACATAACATCACTCTTCCCCTTTAAAATAAATGTTCAAAATCTAATTTATAGTCGCCAAAAATAATCCATGAAAGGCCATTTGGTGAAGTAAGTTGGGCTCGCCAAACCACTCGGCGAGCTGTCAATCAATCTCTTCCATTGCCTTTTTCCTTGGCACTCTACATCCTCAAGGTCTGTAACTTTGGGCGATCTATTTTTGCTTCATAGAACTACTCAGCGATTCACCGATTGCTCCTTTTTGTCACCGACTTGGTTTCTTCCCTCAGGGTTGGCACACTATAACTTTAGGCGATCAAGCTATCCACTCAGCGATTCACCAAATGCTCTAGGTGATCACCAGGCTTGCCTTTCTTCAATTCTTTAGTTTATTTTGTTCCTTTTTGCCTATTAGCGTTCTTGCTTTGTTCCTCAATCCATATACCTGGAAATCAAGGATTTAATATCAGTTTATGGCATAAATTAAGCATTTGAGGACACTAAATCTTTATAAACAAAGCCCCAAATGAGTCCAAATATCAGGCTCATCATTGTGGAATGACTTTACCCACCTAATCTACCTCATGAATGTTTGAATGTATGAAGTGATAGAATCACTTGATGTATGATGATATCCATGTCTATTGTAGAATTCTAGATATGATGATTAAAGGAAAGTTTAGAAACCTCAAGGAGGTAAAGTATGAGATTCATGCATGTTTTATGAAATCTCTGTATATGCTTAAGAACACTTTGAGAGTAAAGTGTCTACGGTTATGATATGTTGTTGTGGTGTGAAAGTATATTCTCACACACACTTATGCATGAATATGATATGATATGAAAAGTTCTCTCGCATTGAGTGATTCTAGGTTGAAAGGTTTGCTCACCTAAAATGAATCTAAGTCCAAGGACTATGAAATGTGATGAGGCTTGTAGTGATTCCTCCAAAAACATTTATATGAGAAGGATGTGAGGAGAGCTCCCATATTCCTAAGTTAGTAAACAAGAGGTGATTACCAATGACATGATATGAGAAGTGTGTGGTGAATACCCTTAATGTATAACTTCTATAGTAAGGCAAGAGGTGAATATCCATTAGCCTTTATGTTGATCATGGAGGCGAATACCTATGATCCTCATGTAAATGATGTGGAGGTGAATACCTATATCATATAATGGTGGGGCATGTAGGCGAATACCTATGTTTCCGTAAAATAGTTATAGAGGTGAACCTATGACTATACATGTATAGTAAGAGGTGAATACCCATTTGGCCTTTATGATAGACATAGAGAGGTGAATACCCATTGGCCTTTATGATATGCATAGAGAGGTGAGTTCCCATGTCTTAAAAATAACTAATATTCATATGGGCTATGAAATATGATAATGACTAGTTTGGATTGTAGCTTGAAAGCCCCTTCCAATACATGTATGACTTGAGGTGATTCCCCTTGTCTATGATAAATAAGTTAACTATGAGAATAAGAGATGATAAATATGAATGAGGGCGTAAAATGTCTAGCTTAGCATGGGTGGGATTATGGGGTCTTATTCATGCATTGTACAAGCTTGCCTTAAGGTGACTTATGAAGTATTTCTCTTATATGTTGGACTAAAGGTGAAGGTTCCCTTGTCTATGAGAAGTAAGCTAAGGATGAGATCCAAAGATGGTAGGTATGATTATGATAACCTAAAAGTGGTACTTAGTGTGGGTGGGATTATGGGATCTCATCTATGCATTGCACAAGTATGCTTTGAGGTTACTTGAGAAGTAATTCTCTTAAGTTATTAAGATCTTAGAATTTACTATGCTTATGAACATGATGTATTTCCTTTGTTTATGAATCATGCCTTATGTTGACTAATGCTTATATTATGTCTATGTTGACTAATGCTTATATTATGTCTATGTTGAAGATCATGCTTTCTAATATGTTGTTATGCTCTTATGATGTTATGCTAGCTATCATATTTAGTACTTTTGTACTAACACATACTCTTGCCTACATTCTCATCAAATGTAGGGTTTGACGACTTTGAATTCCATTCTTGTGGCTTGGTTTCTATAAGATCAATGAGTTAAAGACTTGGTGAGTCCTCATAGCATCGAGGATTTGATCACCCTTACTTCATGTCTTTCTTTTATGTTTTAGACTATTGTATGGGTTGTGTCCCAAAGATGTTCATGTTCTAGATGGTTTGAGACAAGTGTAATAAGACTTCCGGTTTGCTTTTATAAAAGACGTTGATTGTATGGAAAATGTTTTAAATTTTCTGCACTTTTCTATTATCTTATTTTATGATATGCTAAGTGGATTACATGGAGTCCTTCGGGTTTCTATGTGCCATGTTACTTCTAGGGTGTACCCCTGGGTCGTGCACAGCGACTCGCCGAACAGGTCGGTGAGCTCGACTTTGCCTGTTGTTTGAACCCCTTAATTGCTGGGAGTTCTGTAAAACTCGGCGAGCAAAAATACCACTCAGTGCACCGCCGAGTGGGTCGACGGACCTGACTTACCTCACCGACTGGCTTGCGAACTGAAGAGTTTTAAAAGGGCCAAACTATTTTAATTTAAAAAATCTTTAACTTTCTCACTTTTTCAACTCCCATACTCTCACACCGATATTAAATTGTTCATATTCTTGCAGTTTTACTCTTGTTTCATTTGGAATATTTGCTCGGGACAGATTTTGGAATTACTTTGATTTTTAGCATTTCAAATCTTTTTCGGCATACATGTTGATTTTCCGAACCCCGAACTTAATTGTTGGTTGAAATCAAATGCAAATTGATGTTTTGTTGTTGATATCTATGAGTAATGTCGTGATGATCATCGAGTTGTATTTTGTTTGCCTAATCTTAGCTAACATTTTAATTAGTTGGCCTTAAATAATAATTTCCCATGTCATTGTTTGTTGAAAATGAGTTGAAATTGTTAGGTTGTGTGGGAAATGTCGTGGGTCTAGCGGGGTAAAGTCTGAGTAACCCCGAATTGTGCTAATTGTCAAATTTTACCCAATGATACAGCGGTTGACGTCATTCTTAAGGGTAAAAGAAGTCATTTGGCCAAATCAGGGAAGTCTGAGTACCTCGAGGGCATGGGTAGTTTGGGTCTTGCTTTAATTTCATAGTGTAAGTGTTTGATTTTTATTTCGTGGTCTGCGGGCTTGATTTTGAAGTACGGGGTGAAAAATTGGCACGTTGTGCCATTTGGCGAGCTGGGTCGAGCGTGCCGAAGGGTTCAACGGTTCGCCAAACGTCCCTTTGATCGCCTTTAATTTCTCTAAATTGTGAGTTTATGTTCTGTAACTTTTGGCGATATTCTTGAGCTCACGGAGTTCACTCGGTGACTCGCCAAAAGTGCTTCTTGATCGCCTTTCTGCTCTCCTATTTCTTCAATTTGTTCTGTAACATTTGGCGAGCCATCTCCAGTCCGCTGAATGGTGTTAGTGATTCGCCGAATAGCCCTGGACATCACTAAACAACTTTGAATTTTGAACGTTTTGTTCTGGAACTTTCAGCGAGCACGACCTAAGTCGCCAAAGTGGTTTGTCGACTCACCGATCGGTTAGGTGAGTCTTTCTACAATAATTTTTCTAAAATTTTTCAAATGTTTTTTACATTGTTTTGCAGGCATGACTAGACCTAAGGTGGCTGGTAGAAAGATACCACCCCTGAAGCATGTACGTGGGATCACGATTAATGAGGATGCAGCTGCGTCCTAGGCGAAGGCGATAAAACTACCTCCAAAGGGAGGTAAAGGCAAGGGCAAGGCGCTCGTGGTTGTGACACCTTTGGAGGTTAGCTTATATCGTAAGGGGGTATACGAGACACACCTCACAACATCTGACAGTGAGGGGGACTCTCAACATGACTCTCAGGATTTTATCTCCGAGCCTGAGGATGATCAGTTGCTATATGCTACGGAGCAGAGTTACGATCCAAGCAATGAATGATCCGTCTAGGATCCCAATGCCTCCTCCTCCAGCTGCTACCCCAACACATACAGTGGTCCTGGACCACCAGTACATGGTCCTCCTCCTTATTCACTCAATTAATTAAAGGCCGAGGGTTTGAGGACTATCTTAGAGGAGAAGAGATTGTCTACCAACGGTGTAGTGGACAGATACCCAGAGGTGTGGAATAGTATAAAGTTCCACAAGTTTGAGTTATTTACAAAACCTTGGGGGCCTTACATTCCCAATTGGGTTCGGGAGTTTTATGCAGCCTATGGTGAGCTAGTGCCGAAGGGGAAGAAGAAGGACAGTGCCTTCAAACCGGTGAACTTTGTGATGGTTCGTGGCAAGAAAATTAAATGTCACTGCTCAAATATTAATGTTGTACTGGGGTGCTCTTTGGACATTATGCATCAATACATCGACTTGGTCTAGAAGAAGACCTTGGAGCACCATAATGGTTGGTTGGAACCCCTTATATATGATCTCACCCCGAGGTGGATAGAGGCAGGTGCACCAATAGAGAAAAAAGACCTGAATGTTGCTGCCAGATACTAGTTCGGGTTCATCAATAGCACTATTATACCATCCCAAAACGGGTCCATCCTTAGACACCTGAAGGCAGCCTGTCTAGGGTTTATCATTATGCGCCAGAAGCTGAATTTGGGGTTGTTGATTGAGTAGGATATGGCCATGAGGGCCAAGCAGAGACAGACTGACCTCGCTCCCATTCCCGGTGCTAATCAGAGAGTTGTGTAGATGGGCCCATGTTCCTAGAGATGATAAGACGGATTTGGAGGTGACACCCACCTCCTCTACTGAAATCCGGTGTATTGAGGCCAAGTTTTTACGGGACGAGGTTGACAGGAGGAGGGCAGTACTGGTGGATACTTCACCGGAGGTTGACGATTACATGTTGCCGATAGAGGAAATTATGCCCCCTCAGGCTAGTGGGCCTTCATGTACTTTTAGACCTTCTGCTTCTGAGACCCCTAGTACATTTGCTGCAGCCCCTCCCACTAAATCTTCTGCTTCTTCTTCCTCCCGACCCACTATCACCTAGGCTATGTTTTACAAGATGGGCCATTTTGCCCAATCTGCTGATGTGCCTGCCTCTCGGGTAGAGGCCGCTATGCCTGGCACTACAACAAAAGAGACTTTTAGTGGCATTTAATTTTCCTTTTAGCGGCAAAATTTATTGCCAAAAATACCTTTAGTTTCATTTAATCTATTGCCATTGCATCCAGTGTCGCTAAAACCTTTAGCGGCATTTAATTAGAGAGCCGGTATAGACCTGTAAATTGCCTCTAAAAGTAAATACTTTTAGCTGCAATAACTATTGCCAGTAAAGCTTCCATATTTATAAATTATAATTTCCAATAAATGAGACCTATTTTAGTGGAAATTATAATTGACTATGAATTAACCTTAATTCATATGTATAACCAGAGAAATTAATACAAATATAGTAATAGAAGAATTACCAGACTCAAACCACGTCATTCATTTAAAATAAAGAACAATCAAACTTAATACATCCACTTTGTTGTCTTCTCGTGGTAAAAAAATATGAATTATCTATAAGATTGTGTTCAAGTTGTCAAAACAAATAAAAAAAATGTGTTCAACAATGAAAAAACAATAAACTTGAGTCAGTGAACGTATGACAACTTGGATCACGATCATATGTAATATCGAGATGATCTTTAGTAGAGCCAACTTATATTGATATCCGAAGAGAAGCTTGTTGTGCTGCCAGAAATAAAGGAGAAAAATAAGTCAATCAAACAATCAAATTAGAAATCTACTAAAATAAACAGTATGAATAAAATATAGAGAGCATGAATGGTGAAGTTCTAAAGAGCAATGAGAGAAGTCTAGGAAGAAGTTGAATTCTTCCTCAGATTTTGAAGTAATTGTTCATCTAAATTCCCAGCTAACGAAGGGTCAAGATAAAAAAAACAATCAAAGAAAGAACCATGAAGGAGGATTTACGAAAACATAAAATAGTTGATATGCACTCATGTATGGTAAAAGATATTACCATGCGACAAGAAAGAATTTGTTGCCACAAACGCCTTGAGCAGTGTTTATTGTGCTTGTTCATCACACTAGAGATTTGTCCCCTGTACCATCTGTACAAAGAGCTTTGTCCCCTGATATTCAATAATAATAGGTTCATCAGTATGACATAGATTACTTACTCCCTCCATTTCAATTTGTTTGTCTTACTTTCTCTTTTAGTCCGTTTTAAAAAGAATGTCTCTTCCTTTTGTGATGTTTGCTATGCACTTAATGTGCGTTCAGAAAGTGCTTAAGAGGGCTATTAGGCCATAACTCTAGAAAAAAGCAGCGGACACTTAACATCAGAAAGAGCTTCTCATTCCTTCCCTCTACTTGGTGTTTGTCTCTGTTGAAGGCCATAAAACTAAGAACATAGGCACCAGATAAGTTAATTTTATATCCGACTATGAATTAGAGTTGAAGAGTTGAAAAAAAGAAGACTATACTAAGATTGATGTAAGGAAATTAAAAATATATTTTTTCCCTCAATTTTGCATTTTCAGTAGCAAGGATTTTTATTAACGTTTCAAGGACACTTCATCCAATTCTAAGTGTCAACAATCGCTAGTCAGTATAAAACCCAACTAAATGAGTTGGGGTCGAATCCCAAAGGGAGTGGTACATGTTTCAGATTCAATTGGGAAGTATGAACATGTTCAAATCAGTCATAGGAATAAAAGTTATCGAATAAAGACATCATTCAAATTAAGGGGTGACACGAATGTCAAATGGAGGTTTTGGTTTTGATTAACAACTACAAACAGTCACAAACAATAAAAATTAACAATAATGAGACAATTTCTTGGGATGTGATCGATTATAGGCATTTATAGACATATGGGCAATTGCAACTATTAGTAAGTAGCTAGATATTAGTGAGTAAGCTAGACTATAGGGGAGGTAAACTTTCTCTTGAATAATTTACCTCAAATCAAGTGATTTCTCTCGAACATCAACAAGCATGCAAAATAAGAGCAGCCCACACCTTAGTCCATTCACTCTCTAGAGCTGAATGTGTGGGATTGAGTTTAGGATTCACTCTCTCGAGCTAAACCCAGGTCAACCCAATACCCACTAACCATCAACCAATAACTTTCGTTCTAAAACATCTCTCTCTCGCAAGCCAAGTACACAAACCTGGAACTGCATTTGCAACTACAATTCCTAAATTAAACCACAATTAATGATTAAAATCACTTCTAAATAGCATTTAAACTAACAATTAGCAATACCCATAAGCTAAATCAGCCCATAATCACATAATCACACCCCAATAATTGAGGTTTTAACTAGACATCATAAAAAGGTAAAAACCATTACCAAATTGATTATCCATCAACTAGGTAATAGTAGATTCGTCCTTAGAATGCTCCAATTCGAAGAATATCAAATACCCACTTCCAATTTCTCAAAAGTGAAAAACTTCAATCCCTCAAAGCTAAGGAAAAACTAGAGAAAACTATCTCTAGGTGCTCAAAACTTAATAATAGATTGTTCTAAAGAGTATTTGATACTAAACTAAATGTTCAAAAACGTATTTATAGTCGCCAAAAATGTGCTGCGAAGAGTCACTTGGTGAAGTAAGTCGGGCACGTTGAACTACTCGGTGAGCCACCCTTTGGTGTGTCCCTCACCCCCGCATATCTGCTCTTTAGGCCCTCTATGGACAACAACTTCTCTTCGAGAATCGTCTTCAGTCCTTCGGCCTTTAGCCTGTTGAGTATCCAAGGAGGAGGAACCTGAACTGATGGCTCTGAAACCACTGTCTGTGCCGGAGCTAGCACTGTATCATAAGCAGGAGGGGTGGCCTCTGGGATCCTAAACGAATCCTGTCAAACTCTGGAATGAATCTTATCACACCGGGATTGCAGAGGTTGGTCATCCTCAGGCTCAGACAATGCAGCCTTGGAATCAAAGGACTCCCCTCGCTGCCGGAGTTGTGCTCTGGTACCTCAGATGTGGGTGCTTTGCCCTCCCTTGGGAGGTGCCATCTTTCCCTTTTTAGGAGGGTTAGCTACCCCTTCATTAATCACAATCCCCCGTTCTCTTTTCCAGGGCGGCATACCACTATTTTCCAGGTTGGTTCTAACCATATCTGCAGAGTACATTAAAATGAGTTAGAAACAGTTTAAGAAAACTGCAGATAAATAGGGTGTTGTAAGACTCACCGAATCGATCGGCGAGTCGTTGAATCACTTCGGCGAGCCAGATCGGGCCTGCAAAATGGACTGGTTCAAAAATTTCACAGAAAACTGACAGGTCGGCGATACTCAGGGTTTTTCGGCGAATCGCAGACATTTTTCGGCTAGCTCAGACTAGCCTTCCGAAAGTTACAGTGTGTTTTAAGGGTTAGGGGCGCAGAAAGGGCGATCATAGGGGACTTTCGGCGAGTCACCAGTGAACTCGACGAGCTCAGGCTTCTCGCCGAAAGTTACAAACTCAAATTCAATTCAAACACGAAATTAAAGGTGATCTGGGTGGACTATGGCGAACTGCCAAGTGGTTTGGCGAGCTCGACCCAGCTCGCCAAACTGCCCAACGTGCCATTTTTCTACCCTGACTTCCAAAATCAAGCCCGCAGCCCTTGAAAATAAAATCAAACATCACACATTCTCAATTAAGCCCAGACCCATTAGACCCATGCAATCAGGGTACTCAGACTTCCCTTGGTTTGGCAAAAATTGGCTATTTGACGACTTTAGCTTTTAAGAATGACGTCAAACGCTCCATCATTGGGCAAAGTATGTCATTTAGCACAATTTGGGTTACTCAGACTTCACCCGACTAGACCCAACAATAAAATACCACAATCTAACAATTTATGATCAATTTTAAAGCATGCAATTCGGGAAATTAACAACTTAGGCAATTTAGGCACGATATCAAAACTAGAATAGGCAAACTAGCATAAATTTACGATTTTAAAGAGGCCCAACACACATCAATAATAATTACGCAATTCCAAATGAGTTCAACTGCTATTTATGAGTTTGGGGTTTGGAAAACCAACCTTTTATGTCGAAATATGATTTGTAATGCTATATGGCAAATAATTTCAACTCCGAACACAGAAAAAATGACCAAAATGTAGTAAAATGCAAGAATATAGGAAATGTAGAGTGCGGGTGTGATTGTATGAACTTCAAAAGTGGGGGAATATGAAAGAGTTTGAAAATTTAAACCTTTGGCCTTTTAAAACTGTTCAGTTCGCACCTTTTCGGTGATATTTGTCACCTTCGCCGAACCACTCGGCGACATGCCGAGTAGTTACTTACCTCATCGAGTTTTACAGGACCTCCTGTTAACTTGGGGGTTCAAACAACAAACAAAGTCGGGCTCGCCGACCTGTTTGGCGATTCGCCGACTTGTCCATGGGCTCGCTGAGTTTTACAGACTCCATCGTTATAACTAAGCTAGACTTTAGTGGGGGTAAGTTTTCTCTCGAAAAACTTACCTAGAATCAACTCGGTTCTCTCGAACACCGAGTTACAACAATTAAGTACAACCTTCGCCTTAGCCCATTCACTCTCTCGAGCTGAATGTGTGGGAAAAGGCCTGGGATTCACTCTCTCGAGTTGAACCCACGACGACCCAATAACCACATGCTATTGATTTAGTAGTTTTAGTTTTAAAACCTCTCTCTCGAGCAAGCCAATAAAACTAAGATGAAATCATATTTGCCACTACAATCTCATTAAGTTCAAACACAACTACTAAACAAAATCACCTTTAAACAGCAAATAGACTAACAATGAGCAATACCCGACAGTAAATTTAACCCATATTCACATAATCACACCCCAAGAATTGGGGTTTTAGCTAGACATGATAAAAAGATAGAAATCGATACCAAAAAGTGTTTCCATCAAATGGGTACGACAGAAAATGTCTTTGAACACGTCAAGGATGAAGATTCTTCCAGACCCACTTCCAATTTCTTGGAATTGTAAACCTTCAAATCTTCAAAGCTAAAGAACAATATCTCCCAAAAACTCTAAGAACTCAAATTGAAAATATTCTGAAAATCAGTAATAAATCACTACAACTTGATACTAAGAAACAAAATTAAATGGGTATTTATAGTTTTCAAAAATTGGAGCTGCGAAGGACCACTCGGCGCAGTTAGTTGGGATCACCGATGCACTCGGTGATTCGCTCCTTGGTCTGGTTCATCGCCTTTCAGCTTTTGCCTTCAGCATCTTCGCATTTTGAATCATTGGGCGGTATCGTGTTGCTTCATGGAACTGTTCTGCGACGCGCCGACTGCTCCCTTTCATAGCCAACTTGATCTTTTCCTTCAGGGCTCAGCACACTAGAATTTTGGGTGAGGTTATGGTCAATCGGTGACTCTCTTAGTGCATTAGGCGATCCCGAGGCCTTCATTTCTTCGTCCTATCAGCTGCCTTGTCCTTTTTGCTCCATAGTGTCCATGCTTTGTCTCTAACTCTAAATACCTGAAACTCAAGTCTTTACATCAGTTATTGAGACAAAATATACATTTGAGGACACTAAATCTATCAAAATAAATCCCTAAATGAGTCTAAATTGTGGACTCATCAACACCCCCAACTTAACGTTTGTTTGTCCTCAAGTAAAACTCAAGTTCAGCAGTTCAAAAAGGATGTCTCAAACAGTGCTACACAGACTCAATCATGAATGCACATAAAAAGACTCAACTTACTCATGCAATGATCAAATGTGCACTCAAAGACTCAAGTTATGACACACCATTATCAAAGATTCTCAAGCTCACAATACTTGCTTCAAATGCTAGTTCAAGTTCAAGAAAGGTATTCACATGCCCTCATACAAAAGAATGATTCCACTTTCACACACAATGGTTTAATCATTTAAAGTTTCGGAATCAAATGCAACGCTCACACTCACAAAGAAGAACACTATTCATGCTTTCACCCATAGGTTTTCCTATATTTTCCAATTGACAATTGCTTAAGCTCACTCAAGATAAAAAAGGTCTTTTCAAGGCTTGTAATGGGGCTGAGTGTAAAAGTATGGTCATTTAGGCTTATAGGCTAGAAATCCTCATGAAATATGATATAAACAACACCTTCTTTCCTTTTCTTTATCAATTTCATTCAAGCTCAAAAGTCACCTCTTATTCATCTACCATGATTCATTGGAAACCCCATTTTTTTTGTATTTTGCACAACTTTATTTCACAACTTTTTTTTTCTTTTTCAATCTTTTCTCTCTTTTTTTATATGGAGGGGTTCCATTTTTCTTGAAACATGGGCACAGGGGACTTCTTTGCATTTACTTGATTTGCCTTCTCTTTTCACCACACCCCAACTTAGGCTTTTGGCATAAGTTGGCTATTCAAACAAACCACAAATCATGAGTATTATGGGTGATGGATAAGGAGAGGTTACAATGTCACCATGTTTCTTCCAAAAACAGGTCAAGGCTCAAAGGGTGCTCAAAAGAGGTTCACACACTCACAAGGTAAGCCACAAAAGAGGTATATTTTTAAATTGGTTCACACTTTTTAAAGTTGCCTAAGATCATCTCAAGAAATTGCATAACTTAGTCAACCGGACCAACGGGGTAAATTCTGGGTGTCATCATGCATGGTTCACGGTAAGTTCATCATACAAGGCATTGACACCAAAGTAAAACAAGACTCCACACTTTCGCTAGTGTGCAACGTTCATCACAAGAGACTCAATTCGATAATTGGCTAGTCAGAACGAGATGCAAAGAGTTCACATATTGTCTATGCAACTTCAATTGGCCTCGTTGTAGCCGCACATTTATTTATGTTCGATTATGAGCACTATTCGAGTCATTGGTATTGATTAAAACCGATACTCAAATTTGCAAGAGAACAACCATATTCAACGCATATAAGAGGTGGCAATTTTTTTTTGGAAGGGTAAAAAATCATTTGTAATTAAAGCAAAAGGAGCTACAAGCTAAAACATCCACAAAAAGCAGTGTATAACACAATATTAAGCATAATGACTCAAATATATAATCAAAACATCAGTCACGAATAACACACAAATATGGGCTTCACCCCACCACAAATAAAAACATTTGTCCTCAAATGCAAACAAAATATAATATCCTCAAGTCAAAAGAAAAGTAAGACAGAAAGGGAGGTAAAAAGGTGATCCTGTCTACGCAGTCGCTCTATTTGTTTGGGCATCGGTTTCTGGTGCATCGATCTGCATTTGGGCATCGGTGCCCGGAGTCACCTCAGAGGTGCCAGCTCCACTAGAGACAACCAGAGGTGTATTTGCGAGGGAAGCCTCCATAGCCGCAT
>JAJONQ010000784.1:0-39488 GCA_036250385.1 Solanum microdontum
AGATATTGGGTTCATTATAGTTATTTAGCTTATAATAATATTTTCCAACTAAGTTTTATTTGTTACTTGACGCTTTGTGGTTATGAAAGCATGTCTTTCAAAGAAAGGAACTAGGGAACAATCTTTTCATAATGTTAAGTACCTATTTCAGATTTGTGTTTGATAAACTAAGTGCTTAAAGTGTAACTTTGGGTAGCCTAAAGTGCAGATTTTAGTAGCCTAAAGTGCAGATTTTGGTGGTTCAAAGTGCAGATTTTAAGGTTGAGAGAAGTTCTTGACAGCTTAAAAGTGGTATATTGAGTCTCAAAAGGTAGCTTTTTGAGCTCAAAAAGGTGCAGATTTTTAGCTAAAAAATGTACATAGTTTGAGTGTAAAAACTGCAGGTTTTGAAGCTCAAAACATTGCCCTTTCGTGGGCTTTAAAGTGCAAAATTTAAGCTTGAGAAATACAGATTTTAAAAGATAAAAACTGCAGCTTTTTAATAGCTTCATTTTGCAGATTTTTAAGTGTAAAATGTGCAATTTTTCTTAGTTTAAAACCTATTTCTCTTATGACCTAAAAGTGCACATTTTGGAACTAACCCATTTCTCTTTGAGAGTTTAGAAGTGCAATAGTTTGAGTCTAAAAAAGGTTTTAAAAAAAACACTACGTTCAAGAGGAAGAAGAACATCCTTTTAAAACCCGAAAATGGATGTTAAAAGTTTTTCTAGAATTGTTACCCCATTTTTTTAGTCTTTGAAAGTTTATCTTAAGGGTAGAGGCAAAAGCAATTACCCTTTAGAAATATATTTAAGGCTAAGATATTTACCTTTAGAAATACCCTTTTTTTAAGAAAAACAAGTAAGAAAGTAGGCTCATATATCTAATAAAATAAATATAACTATAGAATAAGTCCCAATAATTATGCCCACTTTATATTCTTTTGACATCACCCCATTTATGAAAATATATTTTCTATTGTCACTTTTTAAATCAAATATTACTAAAACATTTTAATTTCTTAACATGTTATTTCAAGATTTTAGATATGCCAACAGGTTCAAAATGCAAGGTACATACATATATATGTCGTATCTTGTATTTTACTCTTTTCTTAAAATAATAAAATTTACTTACCATTGACTTTAAAGCAAATAAATTCATCAAATTTTCCTAAATATTTTTCCTGAATTGAGTATAAGGACTATCTTCGGATAGGCTCTGAGGGATGCTTAATACCTTCCCCTCGAGTAACCAAAACCCTTACTCAGAATCTCACTTGTTTCGCAAAATCAAAACAGAGTTTACATTTACATATAAAAAAAGGTTTTCCTAATATTTTCTTCAAAATTTAGGTGGCGACTCTAAAACTAACACAAAACATTTTTTTGAAAAATCAGAGTGTCAGCCATATTATGTTGTGAACAGTTTCAACTAGTTTGAAATAGGGGTGCGACAACGTCCATAATTCAACATGAACTTTATTCTGAGAAGTCTTTTATAATTTTTTCTAAAATTGTTTTACGACTTAAGCCCTTGAGTTGATAAAGAGTAGAGTCGAATTCATTTTCTTTAAAATGATAAATGAGAACGAGGTATTCCCAAGAGTAAATGTTTTCACATTTAAATGAGAAGGAAACAGTGATTTCCAAGAGACATTTTGAGCTAGTTTTTGAGTAATAATCTCAAACCACAGAAAGAGTTATGTTTTAAACATATGAGCTAGTTACATTTTTGGAGTAGTATTGAGCACCGATTTGGGGACGAGTTTGAGTTCAGATAATTCAAACTCTCCATAAACCGTGTAGCCAACATGGGTTGTAAAGGGTCATACTTTTGAGATGATTCCTTGATGCTTTTAGCATAGACTAGTGGATCCACTTAGTGAGTATGTTTTATACACCGACAATGTATAGGACGACCCTCGCAGCGTGAGGTAAGACGTTGTATCATAACATAACTCATAGTGATGGTTGCCGATTAAACAAACTCCCATAGAGATACTTTGTATTCTTATATACACATAGTTTACTTTGTATTTTCATATACAAGCAAAGTTTATTTGGTATCCTTGCATACAAACTAAGTTGCTTTCTACTGTTTTAAAAGCTTTTTATATATTTCATATGTATTGTTTCTTTATATTGAGTTGAGTATCCACAGTTGAGTACCTAGAGTCGAGTATCTTATTGTTGAGTTGATCCTTATTTCACCAAGTTGAATATCTTATCATTCAGGTGAATTGAACTATGTTTGCTTGAGTTGAGTGAGTTGAGAAGAGGTAAGTATGTTTCTATTCCACCAGTTCAAGATTATGTTTATGCTTTAGAATTTCCCTTACATGCTTGTATATTCCACGTACTGAGACATTTGGCCTACATCATTCATGATGCAGATACAGGAATTCAGGGTCATCAACAGGAGCTTCGTTGATACCACAGGGAGTTTAAGTTAGCTATGGTGAGCCTCCTTGCTTCAGGAGGATTCCATTTAATTTAAGTTTTGTCAGGATGTCGTGTGTCTTGTCCCAACTTGCATCTTCGTCATCTAGAGGCTTCATAGATAGACAATAGAGTTTGAGAAGTCTGTTCATATTCTTTGGTTAAATGTTTTAAAGACTTAAGTTGCCTATTTTATGGCGAGATGAATATTCTATTTATATTCTGTGTAAATCATTTGAGTTAAAGCTTGTATTTGAGTTTTATGAACTTTTATTCAGTTTTAAAGCTTTTGTATGCTTGAGTTAGAATTTCGCTTGTAGTCAGCAAAGATGAGGGTTCGCTTGGCGACCATCAATGGGTCTCGATTACTGACAACATGCAGGGTGTAGACTAGGGTCATGAAAAATTTGGTATCAGTGCCTAGAGTTCAAGTGTCCTAGGGTGTCTATGAAGTTGTGTCAAGTAGGATCTAATTTGTGGTTGTGAGGGCCCTACCTCTATAAGTAAGTGTCTATAGACATTTAGGAAAAGTTTTCCTTCTTTGATATACTGAATCGTGCAATAGAGCTATGTCACAGAGACTTATTCTAACTTGTGCGTTCACATACCCATTCGACTACTCCCAATACTAGAGGTGGTTGAAAAGCAAATTAAGTTCTTTGTCAATGAGTTACTCTTAGGAAAATCTTGAGGAAGTCATGAGACTCCAGAAGGGCTTGAGAGAAGTCCATGAGTGAGTTAAGTGTTGAGTTTGAGAAAAATGCACTCATATTCATATGAATCGTGCGTTTGAGATAAAAGCGAGTTGTACTTTCTTCTCTATGCCTTGTTTCATCTCAGATTCTTGTGAGAAAGTATGTTTAGAGCTTGGTAGTATTTTCACTCGAAAAGGTTGCATGAGTTACGAGATCAGGAGTTGTAGTAGTGATAGTTCCCCAAGTTAGAGGAAAGTATGCAGAGGTGTAGAGAAATATGAAAGGGAGATAGTGATGGGGGCAAATTATGTTATTATAGTCATGCACCCAGTAAGTTATTGATGAGGAGTTTTCCCTTATGGGTGGACTAAGAAGTGATGAGTTGTAAATATCTCATGATAGGAGGTCGAGTAAGAGTTGCTAGTCAAGATGAGATAGAGTATACATATTTTTAACTAGAATATAGTTGAAGCCGAGATGACATCATGTTAGAGGAGGCTAAATATATATGTTTAATAGAAGAACAGAGTATTCATGAAGTGATAGATATATGCTAGGCTTATGATATTTTTGAGAGGGTCATGATATTCCAAAGGATATAGAAGTAATTAAGTAATGAGGTATAGTATAGTAAGCGAGCAATCATATTGATATCTGAGTTTAGTAGTGAACCTTAACATTGAATATGAGAGGAGTGTCATGATCCAAAGAATGGAAACATGAGGGTGACGATGTTAGTCTTGAGATTTGATCTGGTAGACTTGACATAGAGTAGGTGAGGAATTAAGATGCTAGCTGCAATAAAGATGAGTGGTACAAGTGAGAGATCCTAACATTTAGATAAGGGAAGTGAAGTGTGGCTAAGTCACAAGAGTAAAAAGATAATTAAGTGGTGTACCGAGACGGTATGTAATTAAAAGAGACTAAGAGAAACACCTTAGAAAGAGGTCTTAGTACCCGCTTATAGAGAGTTCGGTAGTCATGAGCTAAACTTCTTACGAGTGTTAGAGTAAAAGAGGATGTAGACCAGTCAGAGATGATGGAATAGGTCCATAGCTTTCATGGGTCAGCTTTAGACCTAAGGGGGAGATGACAAGATGAGAAATCAAGTCAAGTGCTTGATAGTAAGATAGTAATGAGTTCCAAAGAGTATGGGATATGTCCTTTTGAAGCTTCTTTAATAATGGAGTGATGTTAGAAAGTGGAGGTTGATGTTCTTATTGTGATGATAATGGTGTGATAATTCCATCTGAGGTTATAAAAGAGGAGGATGAGGTTTTACTATGAGAAATAGTTAAATGAGAGCCCTTAGTTGGTTCAGAAGGAGTTGGTTAGTAGGAGTCCATGGAGTTGTTAGATTACTAAGCTTGAATGTGGTGTTGTTAAAGTTTAGGTGGTTCTTGATATGAGCCTAATGTGGTGGTAAAGATTAATAATTTTGGAATGAGAAGCCCTATAGAGAGGTATAGAACCCGAACCTAAGGATTTGGGTTAAGCTTGAATATAGTAAGAGCATACTATTAGACTCAAACTTTAGTAAGAGTAACCTGGTTTCATACCTAGTCCAGCCGTCATTCGAGGACGAATGACCCCAAGGGGAGATACTGTAATTGTAACACCCCAAAAATTTTTTGAGCTAAGACTTGAACAATCCTTCATAGTGAGTAAGTCTTCACCAAGGAATTTAAAATTTTCCTTAAGTGTTAAGGTCACTAGATGTAGCACCTTGTGTTCCAAAAAGAACTAGAGAGAATTCATTGAAGTCATTCCTAAGTTCTTCTAAGTTTTGGGTCAACCTCAAATGAACATAACTCTTAATATAGGATGAGTTAGGTGTGCAAAAGATGGAAAATGAAAGGTCTTTGAATTATCTTTCCAACACCACCGAGTTTGCTAAGTTTTGAGTTCGGACGAGTGCGATATGCCCCTTTAAAGTCAAGCTGTCCAAATAAGGAAAGTTACTCCAAAATAGTAAGGGGTATTTTTGTCTTTTCCTTACCCAGTCAGATTTAATTCATTTTTAGTAAGGTTTTAGGAGTCTAATTTGATTAGGTTCAGTTTTATAATCCTAATATACGCCTAGGGTTTTAGTTGAGAGTTCAAGAAGAAAAAAGAAGAGAAAAGGAGAAAAGAGGAAAAGATCAAGGCATTCGTCAAGGTTCTTGAGTTTTGTTGCGAATTTTCTCCATGGGTTTGATCCCTAAGAGGTATGTAAATTTCCATAGTGTTGGTTTTGTTCACCCACACACCAATCATGTTATTTTTAGCGTAATTGCATTCTTAAAAGTTTAAGGAATTGAGTTCTTGATAAGTGCTCTTGAAGTTCATTCTAAATCTTTTTTGTTGGGGTTTTGTTGATGAATTCTGGAGATGAAATTAGTGATTTGAGTGTTGTTTTGATTAGAGTAGTGTGTACTTAGGTTAGGTAATTGAATCTAAGGAAAACTTGAGAAAATAAACTGATTAGAAGCGACTTAGGATCAGAAAACGCGAGACAAAATTCGTTGGGTTAGCTTAGGAAGGGGCTGGCGTGGCACGCCCCAGATGCGCCAAAAGGGTTGGGGGAGCACGCCAGAAGGGCTGGGGCAGAGCACCAGCAGTGTGTCCTCTAAACTTTAGGGGTTGGTGCCCCGTGCCAGCAGTGCACTAATGTCGCCTTCGCCCACCCGTTTTCCGTCGTTTAGCCCTTCTGAGTCCTTCTAAAGTGTACTAATACTTCCTATTGATTCTAACTGCTCTAAATAACTTCTAAATATCTAGAAATCATCCATAAACATTAATCGTAACCTTTAATCCATAAATTCAAATTCAAGGTAGGGCTAAGAGCCAAGTCTTGAGAGTTCTTTCGAGTCATTTTGAGAAAGTCCATTTGAGTCTTTTGAGGAGTCTTCTACAAACTCTTATAACTTGTTTCAAGACTCATGTAAGTGAGAATGAGAGTGAGGATAATGCATTCATGAATCTACACTATCATCAAGATCCTTCATATCATGAATCATAACTCTTGAATTCATAATTCAAATTCAAGAACGAGTTAAGAGTAGAATTCAAGAAAGTCTTTGAGTTCAATTGTGGATCCTTTGAGATCAACTATCGATTTGAGTTAAGTTTTGATGAAGTAGGTATGATAATGAGAAGAGTCGTATACCCGAGTTCCATATTGTTATGTAGACCCTTGAGTCAAGTCATTCATGCCCATAAATTATGCATGGACTCGATAAATTGAGTATCTTTAAGAGGAGTAGTATCTTCAAGTTCTAAGTCTTGAGTATTGAGTTCCTTATCCCTTTTGAAATTTTAACTCCTAATCATGGTACCATTACATATTACCCATGAAGTCCTTCAGTTGAGTTGTTCATGCCCATAATTCCACCTGAACCCTCTGAGTCGAGCATTCTTGAAACGAGTATTACCATTAAAGTTCTTGAGTTCTGAGTTGTTCAGTCCCGAGTATTGAGTTTTAGTTATGGTTATTGAAAACCTTGAATTGAGTGGTTCACATCCATAATTCGTCATGAAATTTATTCGAAGAAGTCTTTTACAATTTTTTTCTAAAATTAATATAAGGCTTGACCACTTGAGTTCAGAAAGATTATAGTCGAGTTCATTTTCTATAAAATGATATATGGGAACTAAGTATTCCCAAGAGTAAATGTTTTCCCACTTAAAAGAGAAGGAAACACCAATTTCCAAGAGAGCTTTTGAGCTAGTTTTTAAGTAATAATCTCAAACCACATAAAGAGTTATGCTTTAAACATATGAGCTAGTTATATTTTGGGAGTAGTATAGAGTATTGATTTGGAGATGAGTTTAAGTTCAGATTATTCAAAGTCTCCATAAATCGTGTAGCCAACAGGTGTAGAAAAGGGTAATAATTTTTAGATGATTTCTTAATGCTTTTAGCAAAGACTAGTGGATCCACTTAGTGAGTAGGTTTTATACCCTGACAAAGTATAGGATGACCCTGGCAGCGTGAGGCAAGACGTTGTATCATCACATAGAGATATTTTGTATTCCCATAGAGATATTTTGTATTCTTATATACACATAGATTACTTTGTATTTTCATATACAAGCAGAGTTTATTTGGTATCCTTGCATACAAACTAAGTTGCTTTCTACTGTTTTAAAAGCTTTCTATATATTGCATATGTATTGTTTCTTTATATTGAGTTGCGTATCCAGAGTTAAGTGCCCAGAGTCGAGTATCTTATTTGATAACAACATGGATAGCATGGATCGTGTAAAAGCATTAGAGGAGCTTGATGGACACAAAATCAAGAAGTACAATGTGTGGAAGGTCCATCTAAGTGAAGAGAAAGAAGAAAAAGGCCATTTGTACAAATGGTCATCTCATAATTTTAAGGGTGGAATCCCTTTAGGATAGCCTAGCTTAGTGTAGATTAATCTAGATTAGTGATGGGTGGATTCTCATTGTTGATTTAGAACTTCTTTAACCTTGATTTCACTTGAGATTGCTCATTTGTGGTTTTCAATTTGATTTGTTTCTTTTCGAATTCAAGTTTCTCTTCTTCCTTGGTTGATTGTTTATTCAATTGCCTTTCTTTCTTCTCTTCTCATCTCTTATTTCTCATCTATCTTACTTTCGTCTTGTTTCATTCCCCATTTGATTTCAATTAGTTTCATCCCCAATTGGAACCCTTATCATTTGGTATCAAGAGCCTAGGTTTAGATTTGTTCTTACAAATCTAGTCTTGGTTTAAAAAAAAAAAAAGAGTAAAAAAAAAATAGTAAAAAAAAAAATCTGAATTTTTTTAAATTTTGATTTGTTGTTTTGACACTAGATCCTTGTTCCCTAGTGTTTTTTTGAGTCTAGGTTTCAAATTTTGTTCAATTTGGAGTTGTAGAAGTGAAGTTACCATTGAAGGGTTTCAAGCTTTTCAAACTTTTCAAATTTTGAAAATGGGTCTTTTGATTGAGGAGAAATTGGAGGTTAATAATTAGTGGGCTTTGTTCTCTTAGTTGAAGGGAAGAAAATCCTAAATTTTGAGCCAATTTCGAGTTGATTTGAGTGTATTGGTGTTCTATGTGTTCTTGGTGTCTTCAAGAAAAAGAAAGAAGAAAGTACATTTGATCCAACTTTTCAAGTCAAAGTTGGTCAAAGGTGTTTTTTTGGGGTCCATTAGTGGAATTTTGAACAAAAAAAAAAGAAATTAAAAAAAAAAATTTAATTAAAAAAAAAATTAAAAAATCTACGTGGACTGCCACGTCAGCAATCAGCTGCCAACACAGCAGCCACTTCAGCGCCAGGTCAGTGCCACAACAGCAGTTCACTGCTAGGCCATCCCTAACGTGCCACATGGCGCGTGTGGCTCAGATTCAGAGAGGAAAATGTGCAGGTTTTTTGCTTAAGACCCCAAAAATATTCTAAGTATGAAAGTTTTTTGGACCTAGAAATTTTTCTAAGTGTCCAAACTTCGTGATTCTTTTTTCTACCATTTTTCCCTTCAATTCCTCAACTATTTAACAATTAATTAACATCTTTAATTACTTGTTAACTAGATTTAATCATCAAATCATCCAATCAAAGTCTTACAAGTGATGGACTTCTTTGAGGCATAATTTTTTTCCAAGTGTCCAAATTCACTTCTTCTTCTAATTTTCAACTATTTAACAATTAATTAACATCTTTGAGCAAGGTTGCCAATGCTATTGAGATTCCATTGGTTACAAATGGATTTACTACTAAAGCTAAGAAAATACCTTATGCGAGGGTCCTGATTGAGGTGGATATTTCGAAAGTCCTGCAAGATACTATTGTCGTTGAAACCCCTTCTGGGCATTGGAACCAAACTATTGAATATGAATGGAGACCCAAATTATGTAATAATTGTATTAAACTGGGACACACGGAAGATGAATGTTGGTTTAAAAATGCCCAGATGGGAAAAGAGATAAGACTGAATCAAAAGGATTGGACATGAACCAAGGGAAGGGTAAGAGAAGTAGGGGTAAAAGAAGAAGGATGGTTACTAAATGGATACCTATTCAGACTCAGAAAAATGATGCAAACATTAGTGATGAAGCAACTGCCACCCCAATGGTGGCACAACATTCTAATGAGCCTGATCCTGGACAAAGGAGTGGGAGGCAACATGTGGAGGACAACATCAGTACGGAGGGTATAGCAGCAACTATTGAAACTGATCCTAGACAAAGGAGTGGGAAGAAACATGTGGTGGAGAGCATCTGTTCAGAAAATATATTAGCAACTATTGAAATTGATCCTGGGCAATGGAGTGGAAAGATACATGTGGAGGAATGTTCAGAGAGTACACTGGAGGATCAATTGCAAAATGGAACGAAGAGTGCTGGCAACTTCATGTCATTCCTTCCCACATGATCATCTCTGCTTTGAATGTTAGAGGCCTTAACTAAGCCATAAACAGAAGGAGATCAAACTCGTTCTAAATAAATATAAAGTAGATAGTGTTACAACTGTGACATTGATAGCAGGAAACAAATCTACTTTATATTTATTCAGAAAGAGATTGATCTCGTTCTGATTATGGCCTTGGTTAAGGACTCTAATATTCCAAGTAGAGATGATCATGTGGGAAGGAATGGCATGTAGTTTCCACCACTCTTCCTTCCATTTTGCAATTGATCCTTTAGTGTACTGTTTGAACATTCCTACACATGTTTCTTTCCACTCCATTGCTCAGGATCAATTTCAATAGCTGCTACTATATTTTCTGAACAAATGCTTTCCAACATATGTTGCTTCCCACTCCTTTGTCTAGGATCAGTTTCAATAGTTGTTGTTATACCCTCTGTACTGATGATGTCCTCCACATGTTGCCTCCCACTCCTTTGTCCAGGATCGGACTCATTAGAAGGTTGTGCGACCATTGGAGTTTCAGTTGCTTCATCATTAATGTTTGCATCATTTTTCTGAGTCTGAATAGGTATTCATTTAGTAACCATCCTTCTTCTTTTGCCCCCAATTCTCTTATCCTTCCCTTGGTCATGTCCAATCCTTCTTATTCAGTCTCATCTCTTTTCCCATCTGTACACGTTTAAACCAACATTCATTTTCCATGTGTCACAGTTTAATACAATTATTACATAATTTGGGTCTCCATTCATATTCAATAGTTTGGTTCCAATGCCCAGAAGGGGTTTCAACGACAATAGTATTTTGCAGGACTTTCGAAATATCCACCTCAATCAGGACCCTCACATAAGGTATTTTCTTAGCTTTAGTAGTAAATCCATTTGTAACCAATGGAATCTCAATAGCATTGGCAACCTTGCTCAATGTCGTAACAGACCAGTATCCAACAGATTATCTGGGGAACTTTACCCAAATTGGAATTTGGCTAAACATATCAGCATCCTGTTCAAAATCCACATCCCAATTCCTCAAAATCATGGGACTGTTTCCATAGAAATAGGGTCCAGTCTGCATCACTTTCTCCTTTTCAGCTATGATATAGTACCTGGGGCAGTTCAACAAAACCCGATACCTTCTTGACATACTCTAGCATTTGCAATTCATACAGATTATCTCCAATTATATAGCCAATTAATTATGTTTCCTATTACTTGATTTGTAGGAAAATATCCTCTTCCTCCTTAATTTTCATAGTAAGAATACCCTCCTTAAGCATAGGAGGAATAAAATTCAAGGTCTTACCATTGCTGCGGTTGCCTTTATCAGAATCTCATGCTGGAGTAGGATGTTTAGACGTTTCTGCATCAGAAAAATGTAGTCGCCTCTTCTGAGTCTCTTTCCCATCTACATTCTCCAAGTGAAATTCATCTTCCACACTACAATCATCAATCTCCTCTACAATCGTATGCAATTTTGGAGGTAAGAAGCTCCCAAAAGTAAGTGGATTCAGTTGTTGAACTTCACCAGTACCAGGGGTAACTATTTTTGGTGTTTGTGTATGAGTTGTTTGTTGGCGACCAGTCATTGTGAAGCACTCTCAATGCACAATAGCTGCCTTGCTATTGTGCGATGAGAGCCCCTAAAATCAGTGCTAAAGTGCGCTTGTTTGAATTCCATCTTCCTTCTTCATTTTAATAAAATTGGAATTTATTTAATTTAATTTAACAAGTATGAGTCAAGTGAGTAGATTTTGAATTTTAGTTTTAGTGATATTTTCTCCAGTGTTTAATCTGATGAGTAGGAGTTGTTTACATCCCTACTTTATTCAAATATGGCGAAACATCGTGGTAACTCATAATAATAATATAATTCATTCAATTAAATTAAATTTTAAAAGAATTTTATGAATAAAAGAGTTCTAAAAGAGTCCCAACCTAATTTTAGGAAATAACTAGGAGAGCAATTAATTAATTACAAAAGAAAATATCTACAAAACCAATAGATTCTAGGTAAAGGTTAAAGTATTTTCGAAGAGAAGCTGTTAGGCATCCTTCGAAATCCAAAACTGTGGGTCTCAGCTAAATTTATTTTTTTCAAATTGAGGAGGAGATAATAAATGAAAGTAATAATAATTTAAAAATAAAACCCGTCTTATTAAATGTGAGGCCTTGGAAATCAACCGCAATTTCTTCATGAGCTAATTTTAACTTGTAATGTAAGAAAATATATAAATGCACACATGTTTAAATAATGAAAAATTCATGGTGGCAACCATATCTAAATGACAAAAATGATAATTTATATGTTATTTAAATAAAATAAAAGCAATGTGACAATATATCAACAATGATTTTCTATGTTTGAAATAAAAAGCAAAATAAAGTTAATCACATATAAAATAAATCAATCAACAACAAAAGAAATTTAAACAAAGAAATAGAGGAATAATTTGCCAATAATTATAAAAAAGTGAACAAAGCAACATGAAAACCTTATAGTTAAGCATTATTTAATCAGTGAAAATAAAAATAATAATAATTTAATATGCAGTAAATTAGCAGCAACAACAACTTAATAACTAAAAACAAATAAATAAACAATGAGATCAATGCAAACTCCAAAATAGTAATAAGTGAAAATACATTTAGGTAGAATTAACAACAATAAAGAAGCTGAAAATTAAACCCAGATAGATATAAAAATACAAAATTAAAAGGGTTACCGAAGTGTTGCTTTTCCGAGCGGATCTGAAAGTGAAAGGCTTGCTGGAGTTGCTAGTTTATTCTATTGGATCTGGAGGCGTGCTCCAGTAGTCGGAGTTGTGTTCGCCATTAATGTCTTCATTGTGCAAACTCGAAGCTCGCTGCTTGCCGGAGTTAAAGGCTCATTGGTTCACTGGAAAAAAGAGAAAAATGAAGTCGGGGGGTGGGGGGGGGGGTTGTTTGGTGAATGAAAATGGAAGCAAGTTTGGGTGGTTGGAGTAGTGGGTTGAGCGGTGGTTGTTTGGCGATGGAGAAGATGGGTTGTATGGTTGTTTCAATGGCATGAGGGAGGTGATTTGGGGGTTGTTGATGGTGGTTTTGGCGGGTTGTCACCGGAAAATAAATAGGGGCTTTGGGTGGCGGCTTTTCTTTTAGAATAGGATAGAATTTTTTTTAGGGTTTTTCTCTTCTTGAAAATTTCCCATCACCCACTTTATTTTTTGACCAAATAAAAACTTAAATAGGGAATAGTTATACAATGGGCTCAAATCGTGGCCTCGAGACTGTGGCACAAAATTATTGATTAAGAAAATATTGGTGTATATAATTTGTATCCTTATTTAAAGGTATTTCAAGATTGTGCTAAAAAGACAAAAATGAATATTAATAAAACTAGCAAATAAAATGAATATTAACTAGTGTAACGAATGAAATGAATGACATGTAAGAAATGCAATATATGAGCATACTCAACCAACTGTGATAAAAAATGTAATCAAAATTAATTGATAAGAATCCTAAAATTTTGAGAAATAAAGATAAGTATTGATATTTAAAATTATATTAAAAAATGAATTTAGAACTATTGAATGACTAAAATTTATAAGTTATGAATTTTGAAAATGTTAGGCCAAAATGACAACAACTGTCCCTTTCTTTCGATATGATTGATGAAAGAAATCATAGACAAACAAAATAGACAAACTCAATTTTTGTTGAACACATGACCTTCATATAAAAGTGTTGTTTGAATTTGATGGAAGTCGCTCCTCAATTTGTTAACAAAAGGTTTCACGCTGTGTTGCGTCCCTGTCAGCGTAGTCCACACCTATGGCTAAATTGAGATGCATCCTTTTGGATGTTCTCAAAAAAACCAAGATAAATTTCAATAGTAGAGCATAATTTAAAGAAAAGGGTAGCATCCCTTTCAATACTTTCTACCATCTTTTTTTGCATGTTTTTGTGGATACTCTATTACCTTGGTTATTCGAAGTCATTCTTGCTTCAAAATCGATGCATGTTAACAACCTTGTCTGATTGTTGAAGTGTGATGTGAGTTTAATAAAAAATCAAACATATCTATCGACATAATATAAGTATGGTGATAAAATGATTGTATATCCATTTGATACGACAAATGTGAATCCATAGATAGAATATTTGGCAAAATAAAAGCATGTGTGTCGGTAGGATGCGTGACAATTCATCGGTAGGTATTTTTCACTATAACTGTTTGTCCATTTGAAGGATAAATGAGAAGGATCAATCCGTAGGATATTTTTGGACAAAATAAATACATGTCCATCGGTGGGACATTTGAGAATCCATTGATAGATATTTCTTGATCCATTAGTAGGATATAAATACTTATCCATCGGTAGGATGAATGAAGATGATCCATCAGTAGGATATAAATACATGTCCATCAGTAGGACAAATGAAAATGATCCATCAATAGGATATGAATGTATGTCCATCGGTAGTATGAATGAAGATGGTCCATCAGTAGGATATAAATAAATGTCCATCTGTAGGACGAATGAAGATAATCCATTGGTAGGATATGAATGTATGTCCAGCGGTAGGACTAATGAAGATGATCCATCGGTAGGATCTTTGGGAAAAATAAATGCATGTTCATCGATTGGACATATGATGATTCATCGATAGGATATATGTGAACACTGCCACTTCCGGTAATGTAATATGAATATCCTTCCATGCCGGGCTCCTCCGACTTCAATATGAATTAGATAAGGTGCACATCATTCACATCCGAATAAATGTAGCTTAAAAATGTCTTTCTACTTCAACCTCCTCCTACAACAACATGGAATAGATAGGGGGCACATCTTTCACCTCCAAATAGTTGTGACTTAAAAAATATCTTTGAACGTCAGCATCCTCCGATTTCAATGTGGAATAGATGGGTTCACATCCTTCAACTCGGAATATATGCGACTTAAAAATATCTCCAACTTCAATGTGGAATATATAGGGTGGACATCCTTCACCTCTGTATAGATACGGCTTAAAAAATATCTTTCAACATCAGCCTCCTTCGAATTCTCTTCGGAATAGATAGGATGCACATCCTTCACCTCCGATTAGATGTGGCTTAAAAATCTCTTCCAATGGAAACCTCCTCCGACTTCAACGTGGAATAGATAGGGTGCATATCTTTCACCGGCGAATAGAAGTGACTTAAAAATATCTTTCAACGCTAGCCTCCTCAGACTTCAACATGGAATAGATAGGGTTCACATCCTTCACCTCTAAATAGATGTGACTTAAGAATATCTTTCAAAGTCAGCCTCTTTCGACTTCAAAGTTGAATAAATAAGGTGCAGATCCTTAACCTCCAAATAGATGTGACTTAAGAATATTCTTCAATGGTAGCCTCCTCCAACTAATCATGTAATGGCCCTCTCGGCGATTAAAAAATGATATGGCCCTCTTTGCAAGTGAGAAATGATGTCCATTGTCAAGATATGGATGGCCCGATGATTGTCCATTGTAACACTCTAGATGGCTTGATGACTATCCACCTATAACGAGGTGGATGACTCGGTATCTTGAAAGAGTCATCTATCTGATGCTTTCATCTATTCTTGAACTTGAAAATGAATAATTAATATACACAATATCGCTTTAGCTATCGATCTGACCAAGAAACTATAAGAAAAAGATTAATGAGGAATTGTGTACAAAATTCCTTTTCATTTTGACAGATATGAGCAATCATCATTTTTCTCTTGAGCGCTTTGTGATCGTTGTAACTCATATCTTATAGAGAAATTTGTATGAGGCGTCGGTGGCTCGTATCCTGAATTTATTTCTGCTCCATTATGTAATGCCGGATATTTTAAGTCGACTTTGAACTTCTAACGATGTTAGAGATCATTTGAAGTTGACTATTGAACTTTTGATGGTACTTGTTGGAATTTTTGAGGTCTTCCTCAAAAATTCTATCCTAGTAAGATCTCTTGAAAGATCTTGAAATGATCTCCAATTATCTGTCCCATAAATTCTGTCCAAATTTTTATTAAGAGGTTGAAAGAAAATCACACTAGGTACATGACCAAGCCGTCATGGCGCCTACATATTTTGTTAATCCAGGAATCAAGCCAAATGTAGTTTCAACCTATTAGATGATTAATACTGGAAAGAATCTGAGACAAGATCATCAGTAGAAAATGTACAATATGAATATGATGAAATAGAAAAATGGAATTTCTTGCGATTTTCAAAGCCTAAAAAATAGATATATCACAATTTTTTTACGAACGGCCCAATAAAGTAAAATAAGTGTCTCACACTAACGAGATTAGCCTAATGCCATATTTTACATTGGACAACTCAAAAAAGGAAATGCAAATTGTTATTTTTAAAGGAAAGAAAGTAAAAAAAAAATTTGAAAAATATTAAAAGGTGGGCGCTTGATCACCTCTTTTTTTTTTGAAGTATAAAGAATGTGTAAAGATAGTCAAGTCTTGACTACACTTGGTATCAGGAGTTAGGATCGCATGTGAATCTCTCTTCCTTTTTTTCTTTTTTTCTAACTAAAATTGAATTCAAGGTAATACCTACAGTTTCAAGTGGTACCTCAAACATACTTAAGTATCAACAAGATTTGTTCATCTTGCTTAAAACAAAGGTTTTGAATTGTACCAATCCACATGTTTCAATTGCAGTCTCAACTTCATGCTTTGTGTTCTGCAAGATCTCTTCAGGAAAACCGTCGCACCTTAGACTCCTTAGTAGGAGAGGGATATCAAAAACCCTTAAATCTCTTAGAAATATCTTCTTCTTCATCACTTAGATAATTGAAACGTTGTCTACGCTGTCGATTTTCCTCATTGAGACACTGAAAATTCTGCACAAGTAGATAAGCAC
Organism: Solanum microdontum; assembly: GCA_036250385.1. Lineage (NCBI taxonomy): Eukaryota > Viridiplantae > Streptophyta > Magnoliopsida > Solanales > Solanaceae > Solanum > Solanum microdontum. The sequence goes on from JAJONQ010000784.1 coordinate 16,352, forward strand.
TTGCCTCACAATTTTCACTAAATTTTATTGATATCTTTTTTTCTTATTTCTCATCATCTCTTCAATAATTATGACATCTTCTTTGTTGCAGTCCATGACTAGTCTAGAATGAAAAATGAGGTATTATTCACAGTAAAGATCAAACCATCTGATAAAAGAACCCCACAAATCAAAAAAACATAAAAGATCACTCTTTCATTGATGGAAACAAACAAGAATTTGACTTTTATTTCTTTATAAAAAAACAAAGAGTTGGTGAAGAAACTTACAGAAGTTGATAACTTGTATTGTTTGAGAATACAAATGAAAGAGGATTGGAGGCAAAGGGATAGTGAAGAAACTTGTATATATAGGAAAATTATAAAGATTATGGTAATACATTATGTCTTCAAGAAGAAATTAGTAGTTTCTCTCATTCTTTACAATATTTTATTTAATGAGTAGAAGTCGAAATGACAAATTCCAAATTTTAGCTTTTGTGATATTTTCTCAAGTATTTAATTTAATGAGTAGGAGCTATGAGAGTAAAACTAGATTTTTATTTAATTTACTTTGATGAGTTTGAGTTTAGAGAGTAAATTTTAACTTTTAAATCTGGTATTTTCTTAAGTATTCAATTTGATGAATAGGAACTAGGAGAGAAAATTTGGGATTTAATTTAATTTAATATAATGAGTAGGAGTCAAGAGGGTAATTTTTTAATTTTAGTTTTAGTGATATTTTCTCAAGAATTTAATTTGATGAGTAGAAGTCAGGATCTAGGAGGGTAAATTTCTAATTTTATTTTGTTTAATTTGATAAGAAGAAACAAAGAGGGTAGTTTATGAATTTTAGTGAGTAGAGAGCGTAGATTTTGAATATTAGTTCTTGTGATGTATTCTTAAACATTTAATTTGATATGTAGGAATCAAGAAGGTAAAATTTTGAATCTAATTTGATGAGTAGAAGCCAGAAAAGGGAATTTTATATTTTATTTAATTTAATTTGATGAGTAGAAATCACGTAAGTTTCAAATTTAGTATTTATGATATTTTTTAATCATTTAATGTAGAAAGTATGTGACATCTACATTGTTTTAGAGATAACATTACTCTTAACTATGAATTAGCAATATATATTAAATATAATACATGAATATTTAAATAATTTAATAATCAATAACTTTTAAAATTTATGAAATTTTCACATGCAAAAGATAACAAAAATGAATATTTTAATTAATTAAAAATTGAAGGTGCTAAATAGAATATCATAAGGATTATTATCACAATTTATTGATATTTCAGAAGCTAAAAACAAATATATTATTTTAATTTCATTTAAAGTAGTTGAAATTTTTTTAATTCGTTCTTGAAAAGTTATTTAAATTTATTTTTGGAGTTTTGGAATGTAAATTTTAAGAAAATAAGTAAGAACAAATTTTGAATTATTAATATTATGATTTTTATTTAAAACTACTTAATCAGAAAATTCTAAAGCAATAAAGTTATTAATAAAAAGAGGATGAAGTTGAAAACAAGATGAAGGAGGGCGAGGGATATGATTTTTCCAATTGTTGAGCTCCTTCTCATTAGGTTCACTATAATATTTTATAGCCACTAATCACTCGATCAAGTGTAGTAATTTTGAAACGTTTTTTTTTATGAAATAACCCTATCTAACCAATTAATCTATTCAATTATATTGTGTTAAAACATTACTATCTCTAACCTCCACTTTTAAATTTCAGTCAATAATATCTTAATGCTTCGATGTGACGTTGCTCAACTAAAACCTAATCTCACAGTTTCTGATATTGAGAAAGAGGCCCCCGAAGGAGCCATCATGTTTGATGATTCAGAAAAGATTCTTGAGAATAACAAGCTATATAACGACATCAATAAGCAGGGGCCTTCAATTAACTACTATCAATGCACAATTATACTTACACTCAAATTATTTGTAGCTTATATGTTTGGGAATCATAACTCAAGTTTCTAATCTTCTTTTTCCTGATTAATCTACGACATAATACACCAATATCTCTTTTAACCGTCTCATCAACTCATATTTATGCCCTCCAACTTTGGGTGTGAAAAAGTACACACTTAAACTTGTATAAAGTTGAAAAAGTAGATACACATGATTTATACATGACATAATACACGTAGAGCACCAGTAGGACACAAATTTTCATGCCATATATGTGTTTACATCCCTACTTTATTCAAATAGGGAGAAACGTCGTGGTGACTCAAAAAATAATCAATTAAGTCAATTTTAAAAGAATTTTAAGAACAAAAGAGTTTTTCAGGAGTCGCCACCTAAATTCAGGAAAAACTAGGAAACTAATTTAAAAATATCTATGAAACCAATATATTCTAGGTAAGGGGTTTAGGTTATTCCGAAGAAAGATGTTAGGTTGTCACGACCCGAGCTTACACCCTTTTTAAAAGTTTGTACAATACTCAAATTAAAAGTAAATACAGAAACAACTCCTCAACTTTGTCTATCTATGAAGCCTCTACTATAACAAAAGAATATTGGGACAAGACCCTCGACATCTCAAAACTACTAACTGTTAGATAAAGGTGAAGTCCTCCGGAATATAAGATGGTTCACCAAAGCTGACTGAATATCTCATGACCCTAACGAAATACATGTTGATGATCCTGATTACATGTATCTGCATCATGAAATGATGCATGCCAAATGGCTCAGTACATGGAATGTACGAGCATGTAAGGGGTATTCTGAAGCATAAACATAAGCATGAACTGATGGAAAAGAAACATACTTACCTCTTCTAAACTCACTCAACGCAACTCAATGAAACATAGTTCAACTCAACTCAGAGAAAATAGGGCTCAACTCAATAGTAAGTTACTAAACTCAGTGAAACATAGTTCAACTAAACTTAGAGAAACATAGTTCAACTCAACTCAGTGAAACATAGTTCAACTTAACACTGTGAATCATAGTTCAACTTTGGATACTCAAGGATAAAGCAACAATAAAAGATGCAATATGTGGAATGCTTTTAAAACATGGATAATAATTTACTTGTATGCAAAAGTACAATAATAACTCAATTGTATGAAAATACATTAATAACTCGTATCTGTAAGTAAAGATACAAAATAAATGTGTTTGGGAGATTCTCTAACCGACAACTATCATTATGAGCTATGTAATTATACAACGTCTAGCCCATGCTGCCAGAATTGTCCTATATTTTGTCGAGATATTGAACCTACTAACTAAGTGAATCCACTAGTCTATGCCAAAAAGCAATAGGGAATCATCTAAAAAGTATGACCCTTTCTACCCACGTTGGCTACCTGTTTTATTGGGGTTATAAGTTGTTAGGACTCTCCCCCATATCGGTGCTCAATACTACTCCCAAAGATATACTTAGCTCATCTGTTTTAACGAAAACATAACTCTTTCTATGTTTTAAGATTATTACTCAAAAATCATTCTCTTAAAAGAAATGGTACTCAAATTGCTAAAAAATCTTTTGGAAATCATAGTTTCCTCCTCTTTTAAATGTGAAAACATTTACACTTGGGAATACATAGTTATTATATATCATTTTAAAGAAAATGAAACTTGACTCTACTCTTCCTCATACTCATTTACTCAAGCCTTTAAACAAATTATGAATAATTGTAAAAGACTTCTCAAAATAGGGTTCATGCCAAATTATGAACGTGAACGACTCAATTGAAGGTATTCAATAACCATATATAGAACTCAATACTCAAAACTCTATGCATCCAGAATTCAAGGACTCAATGATACTACTCATCTCATAAATGCTATTTCACACAACAATCTTTCTTTTTATCTTATAAATTGTGGAAAATAATAGTATTATTCACATGACTACTATTTTTTGTTTGAAATAATATAGTTACAATTTCTTAAATGATGTTGTATTCACACTTTAAACTTATGTTATATATATAACTAAGAATCTCATTATTGTTTTTTTTTTATCATCTTAATCCAACTCTTAGTTTACTCATGCTTTCCTTACATTAAGTATGCAATGAAGATGGTATTTACCACAATGATCTCACCAACTGTAAATAAGCAAAGGACCATTCAATTTGATCAAAAGTTTTTTTCTCAATCCAATTTAAGCATCAACTTCCTTTTCTTTCTTTTGGAAACACTGATCTTATAAACTTCTTGAACAAGAATAATATTGTCACAAGTACGACAAGCTTTCAAGAAACTAGTTTGATACATACCAATTAAATCTTTTCGAAAGGGCTCAATACAATTGAAATGATTTTGATAATAACTTTATTAATAGTATTACACAGGTCAAATAAGTAAAAAACTTCTAACATTCTTAAAGTCAGGGATAGGACATAAAAAGTATTGCTTAGGCTTTAAAGGATGGTTTGAGTAAAATAGCTAAGATTCTTAACATATTTATTCTAGTAAATATGGTCTTTGACCTATTTATTTTTGGAGTATCTATAAAATTTAACATTATTATGAGAGTCATTGCAACTTTCGGTGATAACAAATCCATCAAATTTGTCAATCTTATTATCTGATGCAAACTCACCATGAGTCACACAAAAGAAAGTCTCATATTTTCCCTTTCTCCCCCAACATTCTCATGAAAATCTAAAAATTACTACTATATATCTTGTTTGTTTGATAATGCAAATGAAGGAAGATTGGAAGCAAAGGAAGAGTAAACAAATTTGTATATATAGGAAAATTATCAAGATCATGGCAATAGATTATGTCTTGGTGAGTAGGATCTATGGATGACTAGTAGTTTCTCTCATTCTTTACAACATTCTATTTTATGTAATTTGATGAGTAGGAGTAATGAGGATAAATTTTAAGCTTTATTTGATTTAATTTGATGAGTAGGAGTCAGAAGGATAAATTTCAAATTTCAGTTCTTGTGATATTTTCTTAAGCATATAATTGAATGAGCTAAGGGAGTAAATTTGTAATTTAATTTAATTTAATTTAACGAGTAGGAATCAAGAGGGTAGATTTTAAATTTTAGTTTTAGTAATATTTTCTCAAATATTTAATTTGATGAGTAGGAGTCAAGACCTAAGAGGGTAAATTTTGAATTTCATTTAATTTAATTTGATGAGTTAGAGAAAAAAGAGTAAATTTTGAATTATAGTTATTGTGATATTATCTTAAGCATTTAATTCTATTAGTAGGATACAAGAGGGTAATTTTAGAATTTTATGAATTTAATGTGATGAGTAGGAGGTAGGAGTGTGATTTTAAATTTATTTAATTTAATTTGATGAGTAGGAACAAGGTAAATTTAAAATTTTAATTATTGTGATATTTTCTTGATCATTTTATATTGAAAGTATGTTACATCTCGACTATTTTTAGAAATTACATTATTCTTAAGTATGGATTAGCAATACAAATTTAATTTAGTACATAAAAAATTAAATGATTTAATAATTAATAGCTTTTATAATTTGTGAAATCTTCACATGCAAAATATCACAAATGAGTATTTCATTTAATTAAAAATTGAATGTGCTTAATAAAATATTATAAGAATTAATATCACAATTTATTGGTATTTCAGGAGTTAAAAACAAGTATGCTATGTCACAACATAAAGTCAAAATGATGTAAAAAATATTTTTGAGTCTTATAAATACTTTTTTTTTTACCATCAATTCAAGAAGCTTGACAAAACAAATATGAAGGTCCAAATTTGAAAGTCAAATCACCTATACAAACGATCTACAATGAAAATGTAATTGTATATCAAATTAGACTATGATTCTTAAATTTAATAATTCAAAATAAATAAGAGGGGATCCAAAATATTCTACTACCATTTATGGTAAATTACTTATTGTACATGAGTTTATTCTTATCAAACAGTATGATAATTAATCACTATAAATATACTCTTGGTATCAATATTCTACATCATATTTTCTTACTTTCCCAAAGTAGAAGTTTTGTCATGGAAACAAAATATCAAGATCACTAGCATAGAAAGGATGCCGAAAACTTCCATTAAAACGTTGAAGAATATTGTTGAGCTTCAACAACGGAGCGATAGTGTGGAGGTAAAATTGAAGGAAGTTGAATATGTGTTGAAGCAACAAATAGAGTGTGGTATTGTATATCCATATCAAATCCTTGAAAGTGCATTGCCTCCAGTGTACTTTCAATAATTTGATATGGAAATGCAATACCATGCTCTATTTGTTGAGAAAATATCACTAAAACTAAAATTTAAAATCTACCCTTCTGGCTCCTACTTGATATATTAAATTAAATAAAATTTCAATGTTACTCTCTTAGCTCATCAAACTAAATGCTTAAGAAAATATAACAAGAACTAAAATTTGAAATTTATCCTTCTGACTCCTACTCATCAAATTAAATCAAATAAAGTTTAAAATTTATCCTGAGTCCTACTCATCAGATTTAATCAAATAGAATGTTGTAAGGAATTAAGAGAAATTACTAATCCTCCCGGATCCTACTCATGAAGACATAATGTATTACCATAATCTTAAGAATTTTCCTATATATAAAAAAAATTCTTCACTCTCCCTTTGCTTCCAATTCTCTTTCATTACATTTTCAAACAAACAAGTTATCAACTAAGTTACTTCATCAACTCACTGTTTTCTTTGTAAAGAAATAAAAGTCAAGTTTGTTTGTTTCCATCAATCAAAGAGTGATCTTTTATGTTTTTGTTTGTTTGTGGGGTTCGTTTATCTGATTGTTTGGGGTTTGATTTATGTATAAAGTTTTGATCTTTATGGTGAATGATTGATATTTTTCAATTCTAGACTACTGATAGTTTGCAACAAAGAAGAGGTCATTTGTCACGCCCCGAGACTACACCGTGGACGTGGTCGGCACTCCAGAACCATTTTTGATCCCCAAGAGAACCATTGGCCTGGCTGACTATTTAGTGGAAGACTTACTCAAGCATAAAGAAGCTTGAAATACATAATTAAACTCAATAGTCTCTGTCATGACCGAAAATTTCACATGTCGTGATGGCACCTATGTTCTCAACCGTCAGGTAAGCCAACCCATTAGTTTTACCAATTTTACTGAATAATTAAGGTGAAAGCTAAACAAAAAGTAGAATACCTCAAGCACTAAGTATTTCATAAGTAGGAATTGTGGAAAGGTAAAATACCACCCTTGAATTGGGTCATAAGTATAAGAGCTTCTAAAATACAGTGCAAGTATGAAACAAAAATGACAAACCTAAACATAAGAGATATCATGTCTAAATACAAAAGGAACAGAATAAAAAATAAAATAGAGGGAGGTGGGGCTAGGGAACAACCAAACAACTTACCACAACTCCAAGATACTCCATGCTCGGACTCAAAAACTCCACGAGATGCGTTCGTATTCGGAAATAAATCTGCACCACTAAGAGTGCAACAAGTGTAGTATGAGTCTGAAATCACATGTACGCAGTATATCTCATAGACCGACAATGAAAAAGTAGTGGCATGAGTTCAAATAAGAAACTCATAATTTTACTTGTACAAGTCTATTTTATACTTACTAGTCAAGTTTCATCAAATATGGATAATCAAATGTCACGTAACGTCCAACCACCAATAGAGCACATAATCAACAAGAATAGAGGATGTGCTGATATGCAATGCAATGTGACACTATGAAATAATATGCCTCAGATGATAAGTACTGTTTCAACCGTATATACACGATACTGCTCAAAAATACATCGATAGTTCATGACCAATGGGGGACTCACGAGATCCATATACCAACACAGACGATCTCCACGTGTTTGTGCGGATGATCTCAAAGCACTATCATAAAGCCAAATGATTACCGCATGAATGATCTCCACGTGCCCAAATTATAATCTTTATATCTCACAATCCCCAGCACACGATCTTCACGTGCCAAACTTATACTCAATCTCATGACAATGCATGTGCACAATATGATTTCAATAATAGGGGATGACGATGAATCTCAACTAATCAATTATCAGTATGATATATAATCACCTAAAATATCACAAATATATGGGTTTAATAAAGAAAACACAATCACACGAAAGAATTCAAGTAAATGATACATCAGCTAATGCCCATATAGTTTGGCATTCTCGGATAACAATCCGCACTCTGTAGAAATAAACTTTCCCTATAGAACACTGGTACTCGTACCAATGCACGTCACACCATTGGTACGAGACCCCCATCTTTCACCTTAACTCATGCTCTATTCCATTTTTAATCTTTAATTAGAAAAAAATATCCTTCAACAAAGTCTGGAGGTCTTAACATACCTTGAATGTCGAACATGTGTCACGAATCTTCAAGATTTTGCATTTCCCTTTCGTAAAGCTTCAGAATGTTCCCAAATCTATCAAATATGCAATATTCATAAGAAAATGAGTTCATAGACACCCATATTACTACATGTCTAGCCTAGATCCAAAACTCATTCAACCTAAACTTAAGTTCCTAATCTTGATGTAAAGTCTCATATTTTTCCTAAATTTTAAGTATAGGGTTGAGTCTCAATTCCTCCAACTATCCTAAATTAATAATATTGATATAATATAGTACCTCTAACACCTAATGATCACAAGGATTTTCGATAGAAACCAATATAAAATTTTACAAAAAGAACGCTACACTTTTATAACAACAACACTCTAGTTCCCTTCCAATATAGTCTTTAATATGGATCTAATCATTACCTAATGATTAACCCCTCAACCCTAATAAGTTTTGATGTAAGATTCTAATAGGGTCAACTTCAAATGACCATATCTAAAGTCCAGGATAATTTATGTTTTTATACATTTGAGCATGAGTTCTACATATTATTGGGAGTAGTATTGAGCACCGATATGGGGATGAGTTCAGAAAACTCAAAATCCTCATAAACCATATATGCCAACAATGGGTAAAACATCATACTTTTTAGATGATTTCTTATTGCTTTTAATCATACCTTAGTGGATCCACTTAGTTGAGGATGTTCTATACCCTTGCAAGGTATAGGACAGTTTTGACAGCATGGACGAGATGTTGTATAATCACGTAGATCATAGTGATGGTTGTCGGTTAGAGAATCTCCCAAATAAGAGTAAGGAGTTATTATTATATTTTTATAGACATTTGAGTTATTATCTACTATTTTAAAAGCTTTATATATTGCATCTTTTATTGTTTCTTTCATGTTGAGTTGAGGTGAGTATGTTTTCCCTTTCCATCAGTTCAACTATATATTCCTATGTTGAGTTTTCTCCTTGCATGCTCGTACATTCAATGTACTGACTTCATTTGGCCTGCATCGTTTCATGATGCAGGTACAACTGTTAAGGATCATCAATCGGCGCTTGTTTCATGATGCAGATACAAGTGTTAGTGATATCTAGATATTTTAAAGCGTAAAACTTATTTACCTTAGAATGTGCACAACAGAAAAACTTATAACGACTCAAATTCCTTAGAGTCCTGGATGTTTTTATTTGATGATACTCTTTGCATTTACATACATCGTGTTCAACTGAATGTACATACCTTATGAATTGTTGAGTCATGACTATGAAATTTTAAAGAACAAAATACAATACTATAAGTAGAGGAAGATAAAATATGAATGAGAAAATGTGAAGTGAATAACCTCATATTTGTTGTTGAAGAAGAGATGTAGTTTTACATGAAAAGTTAACTAATAAAAAAAATTGTAGTACACCTGTTTATGAGCGAAATGTCTTAAATTATTTGTGATGTATTTTGGGGTGAACATACAGAGTTAACATTAAATTGGTATAGTTGAGGTCGAACTGTCCATTTTGATCTGTGATTTTAGGGTGGATCCATTTTAATATGTTGTGTTAATGTAAATTACTCTAATTAAAGTGATACGAGAGAGAGATACAACTAAAATAAAGTAAGAATATAACTTCTCACTCTCTTAAGGAAGGTGTATTTCACTCTTTCTGCCACCTCAACGTATATATGGGCATCTATTCCACTTTAAAATAATATGATCCTCCCAAAATTAGAGTGTATAACAACAATTTTGATTGATGTTTTAGTGGTTTATAAGTCGTTTCCCAAATTTATTTGATTTTAAGATTTTAGATATTAAACTAATTGTAAATGAAAAGGTTAATAATATATATTCCTCATCTTCTATTTTATAATTATTAAGAAGAGTGCAATTTAAAAAATAATATGATATTCATGTGTTATTATTTGTACAGAATAAAAAGGAGTACTACACGTTGAATAAATAAAAAATGATCGACATTTTACCCCTACAAAAAATGTATGATGTGCTTATTTACTTTATACAAATATTGTATATTATGTAATTTAAATAATGAAGGATTTAGTGCACCAAATATTTAAAGTATATTGTTTATTTTCATTCCTTTTTTGGATGGTATTTGACCATGAAATTTGATAAGATCTTCAAATATTTTTCATTTCCAAAATAATGGCTCAAAATCATTTTTAAAAAAAAATAAATTTCAAGTTTAATTTTAAAATTTATGGCCAAATGAGATATTAATTATTTAAGCTTTATTCCAAGAAGCAAAAGGTTTTATATTTATAATTTTTATTGTAAACTCAGGCTGACGAATTGATTGTCTTTTCTATTATTTTCTTTAGATTAATTTAAATTATAAAATTTATGTTGTGTGCAGGTGCTTTTCAGTATTTTGTATCTTATTAAGGTGAATAATGACGGAGTACCAATTGAGTAAGGAAGGAGTTAATATAAAGTAAAATATTAATGTACTATATAGTCAAACTACAGTAGAAAAACATATATAATATCATGCTTATTTGTACTTATAACTATAATTAACAATACCGGTTTTTAATTAAATTATTTTCCACTTTTGATTATTTATTAAAATATAATGTTTTGAACAAAAATAATTGTTATATATTTTTGTATGAGTTGTGACATGAATTCTTCCAACTTTATTGCTCCAATGGATTATTTTGAAAGCTTGTCAGAAGGTTGCAAATCTTAAATCATTTCAAAAACAACTCTAGCAGATGCAGTAAGACCAATAATTTTATCCAAATGATTCAAATTTGTTGCTAAATCAGATGAAATTTGGAGAAGTTTTTTGCCCCATGACTATCAAGAAATAATTGATAGATATGAGTTTCCTCTTGTTTGCAACACCAAAAAGGAGCTCTTTTTCCGTTTGTGTGATTCTCCCATTTTCCTTGATGGAGGTAAACTGGTAAAATTTCATTTTGATGTGGTTATTTTTTATGATTTTAGTTATTTTTCTATTTAATATCGATTTTGTGTACATACCTAAATTGTTTATCGATACATGTTACCTCTCACATGAGGCAATATCAAGATTTAATCTTTATGGATTAAATTTCAAGGTTCTTAATATTTAACTTGTATTTTTAATGTTGTGGGCTCGTATCTACTAGTTGTAATATTTTTCATGATTTTTTGCAAATAAATTCATGCTCCGATATGGAAGTATGGGTTAAGATGAATCCTTAATTAATATCATCATATGTTTCTACCTCTCATCAACACATGCACCAGATAGTGATGGAGTAAAAAATTCATGTATGGAGATAAAAAAAATTACAAGGTGTTACACCTAGGGTTTAAACTCATAAACTAAAATAACCTATGAACTCTCTTTGTTACTAAACTAGGATTTTTCCTTATATTAAGTGAATTCAATAGTCCATATATAATTTTAAATAATCATTTAACCCTATTTGTGTCGCTCTAATTTGCAAGGTAATTCAATTCAACTATTTTCCTTCCTCTAACTCTTCTCCTTATACCAAAGTACTCTGATATCTCAAGTAGGTAAAAAGAAATGATTGCCTTGCATTTTATTTTGTATATTCACCATAATTTAAAATGTAATCTCTTATAATTTTCTATTCAATTCATTGATTGCAACACTTGTCACACTTGATGTTTATTTTATACTCATTTTGTTGGGTGGGGGGAATACAAGTCCAAATTTTTATTTCGCTTCTCTCTACAAAGTTTAGGTTATTCAAATTGAACAATTTTCCCTTTGAATGCTTGCTATCTATTATATTCTATTGTATCATATTTTATTTTAATCACAATATTTATATTGATTGTTACTTAAATTTTATTATATTATATCAATAAATACATCATTATGGAAAGATGAAAGTCTCAAGTTCTATAATGAATAATTTGATGTGGTGTGTGTCTTTACTATATTTTTATTTTCTTATTACTTTATAAGCCTATTTTATCAAAGTCTATACCCTTTTTATATAAGAACTTTACCACGTGTGCTTTTTTTCTTTATAATATTGTAGGTTTATAATCTTCAATTGTTGATATGTGACATAACATGGAAAACAATCCATCCAAACATTATTTCATTAAAAGAATACAATGTGATACATTGTGAAACTATATTTGTGTAGTAATCATCCAAACAAGTAAGATACGTTTGGAAATGAAAAAAAAAAAACTATGAAACACTCTCTTTAATCTTACATGCTGTAAATTTAGATTAATCAAACTGAAATTTTATTTTTTCGATTCGAGTGTTTTTTTCTTGATAAGCATAGTGGCAAGAAGTGTTTTACTATATCATTGAGAGAGCTTATAATTTCAGATAGTGATGATGCATTCTCTTGGAAATGGGGTGCACGCCGCTATTCCAGGTTCATCTCTGTTCATTTTCTTTATTTGATATGCAACTTCATTGATCTACAAATACGTTTTCCTTTGAGAGGTTTTATTCAACAAAGTAGTTTGCTTTCTTTCCTCTTCTCTTTACACTGACTTCTCCCTCTCTATGAGTTCTGTCATTGATGCTTGGTGGTCCAAAGCTTAGAGACCGAACACCAATCAATTTACTTGATAGATAGCATACAATAAAATATTAAAAGTTAGCACTGAATCAAACATTATGGCAATTTGGTCTGGATACAAAAAATATCATAAACTACATTATGTATTTGATATGCATATTCATATTAGGTAGATGAAAAGACTAACTGTTAATTATGACTCCATAACTGATAGTGGCTCAACTTGGAAAATTTGCACAGATAATGAATTGAGATAGGAGGTGTTGATGCTTATTGTGACCAACGACACTACTTTTGATTCAAGTATCTACGATCATCGATAATATAGCAACCCAACGGAGGGTTGGGGTCATGTCCCAAGGGAGCGGTTTTGAGAATCTGTAGCTAACTAGAATTTCATTATAATTAGTCGTAGCTAAAGAAATTAACAAGTAAAAATATTGTAAATTAAAGGGCGTGACACGAAAGTGTAAAATATCGATTTGGGGGTTTGTCATAAGTATATTAAAAACACTAGAATTAAAAAAAACTAATCAAATGAGAAGGGAATTCTTGAGATGTGACCGGAATATGGGAAAATCTAGATTATTGCGAAAATTTATAGAGTAATAGTGACTAGGCTAAGCTTTAATTGGAAATAAGTTCTCTCTCGAGCAACTTACCCCGTTTCAAATGGGTTCCTCCTAGACACCCACTTGCCGCATGAAGACCAGCCTACGCCTTACCCCACTCACTCTCTCGATCTGAATGTTAGGATTTGGGACTAGGGCTCACCCTCTCAGGCTGAACCTCATGTCGGCCTACTCCTTAGGACACAATCTAGTGGTCTTGGTTTCGCGACTTCTCTCTCTCGCAAGTCGAAAACACATGGGTGAACTTGTATTTACAACTACAAATCCATTAGATTAAACCACAACTACTAGACGAAATCACCATTAAACTACATTTAATCTATCAACAAGCAAGACCCAACAACAATATTAACCCATATTAGCTAAATCACACCCCAAGAATGGGGTTTTTTAGACACACATTAAGAAATAGAAATTATACCTACAATGATGTTGAAATCAAATGGGTATAGAGAAGTAAGTCTTGATTTAAGCAAAGAAAGAAGAATCAAGGAGACCCCACTGGGGAAGATGAAACCCTTCCTTCTTCAAGTTTTCAAACCCTTACAAACTTAGAGCAAAAATATAGAGAAAACTAATATTCTCATCGAAAATTGTAATAATAGTGCGACCCCTAAAACTACAAGGAAAACTACTATTTATAGTTTTCAGAATTAATGCTACAGCAGATCATTCGGTGACTTTAGTAGAAATTGCCAATCAACTCGGTGATTCACCCCTTGTCTGGTTCATCGCTTTTCATTCTTGGCTACAACATCTTCGTGTCCTGGATCATTAGGCGATATAGTACTGTTTCGCGGAACTGTTCGGCGACATACTGGCAGTTCTTATTTCACAGCCGATTTTATCCTTCCTTCAGTGGAACAAAAGGCGGCATCCATGCCTATCGACGATCCGCCAAGTGAACTCGGTGCTCCTTAGGCCTCCATTTCTTCGTTCTTTTCGGCCATTTTGTCCTTTTTTGTAACATAGTGTCCATGCTTTCATTCAAACGTCATATACCTGAAACTTAAGAGTTTTCATCAGATATTGATTTAAAAAAAGCATTTGAGGACACTATTTCTACTACAATATAGCCCTAAATGAGTCCAATTTGTGGACTCATTAACACCCCCAACTTAAACTTTTGCTTGTCTTCAAGTAAAACTCGGTTTCAGCAGTTCAACAAGGATGTCTCAATCAGTCCTACACAAAACTCAATCATTAATGTACACAACAAGAATCAAACTACTTATGCAAGGATCAACTGTGTATAAAAAGATTCAAGTTGTGACACACCATTATCAAAGATTCTCAAGCTCGCATTACTTGCTTCAAATGCAAGTTCAAGCTCAACAAAAGCATTCAACTATCCTCACACAAATGATGATTCCATCTTCATACAGAACTGTATAATAAATTTAAAGTTCAGGAATCAGATACAACACTCACTCTCACAGAGAGGAACACAATGCATGCTTTCACCCATAGGTTTGCCCTTATTTTCCAGTCAACAATTGTGCCAGCTTTCTTATGATAAAAAAGGTCTTTCTAAGGCTTATAATGGGGCTGAGTGCAAAGGTATGGTCATTTAGGCTTAGTGACTATGATCCTCATGAATTGTGGTGCTCGCAACGCTTTCTATCCTTCTCCTTCATACTTTTCTTTAGTGCTCAAGAGTCATCCTATTATTCACTTCCATGGATTGCTTGGAAACCCTATTTCTTTTGCACTTTATTCCACAACTTTCTTTTTCATTCTTTTCTTTTATCTTTTTTTTTATATAGAGGGTTTCCAATTTTTCGCAACACCATGGGTTAAGGGAGACTTTCCTTGCACTTCTTTGACTTTACCTTTTTATTTTCACCACACCCCAACTTAGGCTTTTGGCCTAAGCCGCTATTTCAATCAAACCAACAATCATGAGGATTAAGGGAGATGGATCTAGAAAGGTATAGTCTTCATTCAGTTTCTTCCAAAGAAGCTTAAGGCTCAAGGGGTGTTCAAAAGAGATTGACACACTCACAAGGGAGGTCACAAGAGAGGTATATGTCAAATTGGCTCACACTCTTCAAAAGTGTCTAAGATCATCTCAACAGAAAGCATTACTTAATTGACTGGACTAACTGGGCAAATTCTAGGTGTTGTCATGCATGGTTCAAAGTAAGCTTATCACACAAGGCATCGACACTTAAGTCAAACAAGACTCCACACTTTCGCTAGTGTGCAACGGTCATCACAAGAGATTCAATTTGATACATGGCTAATCACAACGAGATGCAAAAAGTTCACATATTATCTATGCAACTTTATCTGGCCTCGTCGTAGCCGCACATTTATGTTTGTTAGATTGAGAGCACTATTCAAGTCATCGGTATTGATCAAAACTGAGACTTGAACTTGCAAATGAACAGCCACATTCAACACAAGAGGTGGCGAGAATTGTCAAAAATTTTGAAATTTTTCGGAAGGAAAGGGTCAAAAATCGATCGTTTTGCAATTAAAATTAAAAAGAAGCCACAAGCTTAAACATCCACGAAAACCAGATAACAATTTAAAATAGACAACCCAGATATAAAATTAAAACATCTGTCAAAACGACACACAAAAGTGGGCCTCACCTCACCACAAATGAAAAAACATTTTTCCTCAAATGCGAATTATAACTATCCAATAGTGAAAGTAAGAAAAACGGAGAGGGAGGTAAAGAGGAGTTCATGTCTACACTCTCGCTCCATCTGTCGAGACATCATTGCCTGATGCAGCAGCTTGAAGTTGGATAATGGTCCCCGAATTATCATTCTGGTTCTCATTGTGTTCATTTCCCTTAGCTTTTGTAGCCTTATTAGCTACAATCATTCTGTCCAAGTCATGTGCTGCCAGAAAGAAGTTTATAGCCGTGTGGAGTTCATGTTTCCACGAGGGACTAGTAGGGTCACTGGGGACCCTCCTGCTGGAACTTGTTGTCTTACTCTCTCTTCTTTCTTTGGTCAGTTCTACTATCTTTTCATCTCTTTTGAAATGTCGTGCTCTTATACGTCGTGGTGGCATGTCTCTCCCTGCGACCTTTGATCTAGCCATTTCAGCAAAAGACTTTGAGAAAAAGTTAGGCAATAATTGAACAGGTGCAGGGACAGTTTGAGTGTAGAATCAGTTCGCCAACCCATTTGGTGAGGTACTCCTCCACTTAGGCGATTCGCCAAAAATAGTGTGCAGGGGGTTCCAAGGTGTAGACAAAAGGGCGAGTAGGAACATTTTCTGCAGGTCGCCAAATGAATTCAGAGACCTAAGTTTGGTCACCGAAAGTTACAGAATCAATTACACATTTGGCATTAAATTTAAACGGAATGGTGACCTTAGGCGAACTGCCGAGCAGTTCGGCGATCTTTACTCAGCTCGCCAAACAACCTAACATGCTTATTTTCAACCCATCTTCTCAGATTCAACCCCGCAACCCCTGATAATGCAATTTAAGCCTCCACTACACAATTTCAATGTAGAACCGTAGCAATTTCACCTTCCCATAGAAAAATAATTCAACTTAGAGCACGATTGAGTGGGATTCCACTAATTAAGCAAGAACTATTGAATAGTAATCGATAATGTGTGTAATATCTATCAACTTAGTGAGACACAACAAAGATTCAATAGGATTTACCTTATGCAAATGAGTACAATTTCAAAGAAATGAATACAGGGTTCGAACTACCAACCTTTGATGCCGATTAAAATGCTACTGAGATGCCAGGCAACAATTTAATCTGACTCTGAGCACAATTCGACAACTGAAATAATCTAAAAATGCAAGAAATGTACAGCTAGAGTGCTGGCGTGAGGTTTTGAAGAGTAAAATGTGAGGGAGAGTAAATGAAAATGGAGCTTTTAACCCTTTTGCTCGCAAAAGACCGTCCAGTTTTTGTCCATTCGGCGATATTAGTCAGCATCGCCTAATCACTCGGTAAAATGCCGAATGTTTAGCTCTTTCGCCAAATTTAACAGGATCTTCAGTTCATGTGAGGATCCCAACGACGGTCATCATTGAGATCGCAAACATGGTTAGCGATGCGCCAATAATTTCAATAGACCACCGACTTTTATAGGATCCATTCTGAAGATATGTTGAGGCAGACGACGAAAGAAATCGGGTTCGCCGAACTTGTCAGCAGCATGCCAACTGGACCCGTTGTTCGCCTTCATTTACTTTTTCAAGTACTTCCCTTATTTCATCATGTACAAACAACACACCATTATTTTACCAAGGAATAAAAAGTAATTAAAGGGTTTCAGCGCCTTAGTTAACGTCAAGGCACAATGCAAGTCAACCTTTAAACCTCACTCTTGGGGTTAGCCATAATATCACTAGGCAAACCCCCTTGCTGTCTCAGGTTGAGATGAGACGAGATATGACCTATTTGGGTCTCTAACTGCTTGATTGAGATCGAATGTGAGGTGACGGTCTGGTTACGAGTAGACACATCTTCTTTCATGCCTTTTAGTATTTTGTCTGACCCTTCAACTTTGTTGATGATACGTGAGAGCATATCCAGACCTACCACCTTCTGGATCCTTGGCCTTTTTCCACTCATGGGGATGTACATATCTATCATTCTCCCCATCCTTCCAATTTGGATTCCGATCCTTCTATTCACGGTCTCGATCCTTCCATCCTTCGTCTCTAGCCCAACCTTGGTTACCACCCTACCTTTGGTAATTTAAATGATACCCACCACTTTGGTTGGCTAGAAAGTTTACCTCCTCGTTATATAGCGCTTCAAACTTCATTTCTTCAGGATTTGCACTCCCGACCCCCACAACATTGACACCACGGGCACCAGCCCCCATGACATTTTTCAATAGAATATCAAGCTGTGTCATAATCTTGGCCATGTTTTGGTCTCTCTCATTGTCTTTTTCAATTTGTTCCTTAGATAGCTAGAAGGTGACAGGAGAGATTTGGTCCTCACGAGTGTACAACACTCTGTTGATGGTTGTCATGCCATCTAGAAGTTGGGCTGCTACTGCATATGGCTGCTGCATTAGACATCCTGGCAAAAGTTGGTCAGCGACACATTTGTTTACCGAATCCAAACTTCGGTAGAAGTACTAAAGTAGCACATTATCGGGCAAACCATGTGTTGGACATTGTAACACCAACTTTTTGAACCGAAGACAGGTTTCATATAGAGATTCTCCTACCAGGCGCTTAAAGCTCTGGATGCTATCCTGAAGTGGCATCATCTTCGAGGGAGGGAAAAATGGCACTTGAAATGCTATTACCAATTCCTCCCAAGAAGTGATGGATTCTCACGGAAACTCTGCTAGCCATTTGCACGCCTCTCCCATCAATGAGAAAGGAAATAACCTTAATCGAACTGATTCCTAAGAGATGTTTTTAAATGATAATGGCCCACACACATCTACGACTTTTCGAAGATGCTCGTGAAGGTCCTCATGAGCCAATCCACTGAAAAGTCCCTTTAGTTGCAAGAGTTGCAACATGGTGCTCGTTATGTGGAACACTGCATTTCCCTCAGCTGGGGGCAATCGGATGGCTCCAACACCTCCCATAAGATGGGGGTCATTAATGTGGGGTTCCTAGATATCGTTGAGATTACCGATGTCGTCCTGATGACTAACCTAGCTGCCATTACTCCCATTGACACTCATAATTCCTGCTTTTAAAACAAACACTCAAAGCAAAACTAAAAGTAAGGTTAGTAAAACTACAGCTAAAAAAAGAACAAAAACTCTATTTAACTACATTTTCACGTAACACCACTCCTCGACAACAGCGCCATTTTGATGCTTATCGTGACCAACAACACTACTTCCAATTCAAGTGTCTACGATCGTCGATAATATAGTAACCCAACCGAGGTTTGCGGTCGTGTTCCAAGGGAGCGGTTTTGAGAATCTGTAGCTAACTAGAATTTCATTCTAATTAGTCATAGCTAAAGAAATTAACGACTAAAAACATTGTAAATTAAAGAGGGTGACACGAAAGTATCAAATATCGATTTGGGGGTTTGTCACAAGTATAGTAAAAACAGTAAAATCAATAAAAACTAATCAAATGAGAGGGGAATTCTTGGGATGTGACCGGAATATGAGCAAATCTAGATTATTGGGTGCATGCTTTCTATAGAAAATTTATAGAATAATAGTGACTAAGCTAAGCTTTAATTGGAAATAAGTTCTCTCTCGAGCAACTTACCCCGTTTCAAATGGGTTCCTCTTGGACACCCACTTGCCTCATGAAGACCAGCCTATGCCCTACCCCACTCACTCTCTCTCTCAAGCTGAGTGTTAGGATATGGGACTATGTCTCACCCTCTCAGGCTGAACCTCATGTCGACCTACTCTTTAGGCCATCAATCTAGTGGTCTTGGTTTCGCGACTCTCTCGAGCAAGACGAAAACACATGGGTGAACTTGTATTTGCAACAACAAATCCATTAGATTAAACCACAACTACTAAATGAAATCACCATTAAACTACATTTAATCTATCAACAAATAAGACCAAACAACATTATTAACCCATATTCGCTAAATCACACCCCAAGAATAGGGTTTTTAGCCACACATCAAGAAATAGAAATTATACCTTCAATGATGTTGAAATCAAATGGGTATAGAGAAATAAGCCTTAATTTGAGCAAAGAAAGAAGAATCAAGGAGACCCACTTCCAAATTAGAGAAGATGAAACCCTTCCTTCTTCAATTCTTAAAACCCTTAGAAACTTAGAGCAAAAATATAGGTAAAACTAATATTCTCAGCAAAAATAGTAATAATAGTGCGACCCTAAAACTATATCTCTAACTAGTATTTATAGTTTTCACAGATCTGTGTTGCAGCCGACCGTTCGGTGTCATTAATCGGAATCGCCGATCAACTTTGCGATTCGCCTTTTGGTGTAATTTGCCGGCGTCTTGCACCAGCCTTCAGCATCGTTGTGCTTTGGTCCATTGGGTGGTGACGTACTGCTTCGCAGAACTTCTCGGCGAAGCACCGACTGCTCCTTTGTTTCGCCGATTTGATCCTTTCCTTCAGGGTTCAGCACACTGGAATAAAGGTGAAGTACGCCTCATTGGCGATCCGCTAAGTGACTCGACGATCCTCAAGCTTTCATTTCTTCGTTCTTTACAATCCGATATAGTGCCTCATACGGGGCTATCTGAATATTAAATAGAAGTTGTTATTGTAGTCAAACTCTATGAGAGGTAGGTGATCGTCCTAACTTCCTTTGAAATCGATCACGCAAGATCTCAACATGTCCTCTACGGTCTGAATGGTACATTCTACCTGACCATCCATCTATGGATGAAATGTTGTACTGAGATTTACCTCAGTACCAAGACCTTTCTGGATTTTTTTTGAGTAATCTGAGGACCTCTATCTGAGATGATAGTCAAGGGAACCCTATGCAACCAAACTATCTCATTGATGTAGAGTTTGGCATAGTTCTCTGTTGAATCTGTAGTCTTGACAGCCAAGAAGTGAGCGGACTTAGTGACTTTGTCTACTATCACCCAAATAGATTCATGTTGTCTGCGAATATGAGGTAAATTCGTAATGAAGTCCATGTTTATCACTTCCCACTTCCATGTAGGAATGTTAATATCTTGAGTTATACCTCGTGGTTTCTCATGTTCTACCTTCACATGTTGACAATTAGGACACTTAGCCACAAAATTCACTATATGCCTCTTCATGTCGTTCCACCAAGACTTCCAGCAGATCACGGTACATCTTAGTGGAACCTGGATAAATGGAATACCTGGAGTTATGAGCTTCAGTAAGGATCTGCTGCCTCAACTTACTCACATTAGGAACATATAAATGACCCTGGTAATGAAGCACACCATCTCCCTCTTGGGAGAAAACCTCAACTTTCTACTGATAAACTGCACCTTTCAACTAAAGTAATATAGGATAACTATCTTGTTTTTCCCTAACCTCCACTACCAATGAAGATTCTGATCCATTCTGAACTGTCACCCTACTATCTGATGTGTCCGTAAGGCAAACTCCTAAGCAAGCAAGCTGGTGAAAATCTTTGGCTCGCTCTTTTCTTTCTTCCTCAACGTGTGCTACACTACCAATAGCCAGCCAGATGACAACATCAGCCACTACATTGGCCTAACCTAGATGGTAAAGCACATTCATGTCAAAGTCCTTGATGAATTCAAGCCATCTCCTCTAACGAAGATTCAACTCTTTCTGGGTAAACACATATTGGAGGCTCTTATGGTTTGTGCACATATCAACATGAACACCATACAAGTAATGTCTCCAAATCTTTAGGGAAAATACTATGGCTACAAGTTCGAGGTAATGAGTCAGGTAGTTCTTCTCATAGACCTTAAGTTGTCTAGAAGCATAAGCTATGACCTTACCTCGCTGTATCAACACACAACCTAGGCCGACCCTGAGAGGGATTGTAGTCAACCTAGTGTTCAGTTCAGAAAAACTTTTCTCACACTATTTGACCACTGAAATTTGACCTTCTTCTGATTCAACATGTTCATCGGGAAGCTATGAATGAAAATCCTTCAACAAATCTCCTGTTAAAACCAGCCAAACCTAAAAAACTCCTAATATATGTTGGAGATGTAGGTTTGGGCAAATGTTGTACAACCTCAATCTTCTGAGAATCCACTCGGATCCCTTTGCTAGATACCACATGACCAAGGAAAGCGACCAACTGTAAAGAGAATCCACATTTGCAGAACTTAGCGAATAACTGGCGTTCTTTAAGACTGTGCAGAACAACTCTTAGGTGAGTCGCATGCTCCTCCTCACTCTAAGAACAAATGAGGATATCATCGATAAAGACGATGATGAACAAGTCCAACTACTATTTGAACACTTTGTTCATTAAGTCCATGAAAGCTGCAGGAGCATTTGTTAGTCCAAAAGACATAACTACAAATTCTTATTGAAGGTCTTTCTACTGCATAGAAATATATACTTAAATGTAATTGAAAAGCTAAATTGAATGCAATGACCAAATGCTAATCATGAAAATAAAATGTGGAACAATACATTGATATGACTGCTGAAAATCCGGTCAAATGCACTAAGAGTCTGACTGTAGGAGGTTGATGCTTATTGTGACCAATGACACTAACCTACGGTACGAGTGTCTATGATCGTCGATAATATAGTAACCCAACCAAGGGTTGGGATCATGTCCCAAGGGAGTGGTTTCGAGAATTAATAGAAAAATAAAATTAGTTCTAACTAGTTGTAGCTAAAGACATTAACGACTAAAAACATTGTAAATTAAAGGGGGTGACACAAAAGTGTCAAATATCAAATAGGGGTTTTGTTACAAATATAGCAAAAACAGTAAAAATAACAAAGAAAACTATGAATGAGAGGGGATTCTTGGGATATGACCGCAATATATATTGGTATAAATCATTGGGTACATTCTTTTGATAGGAAATTTGCAAGAGAATAGTGACTAGGATAACCTTTAGACAAAAACAAGTTCCCTCTCGAGCAACTTACCCCGTTTCAAATGGGTTCCTCTCGAACACCCATTTGCCGCATAAAGGCCAGCCTACGCCTTACCACACTCACTCTCTCGAGCTGAGTGTTAGGATATGGGACTAGGGCTCACCCTCTCGGGCTGAACCTCATGTCGACCCACTCCTTAGGCCATCAGTCTAG
>JAJONQ010000785.1:0-43935 GCA_036250385.1 Solanum microdontum
AATATGAAAGAAGCAATAAAAGATGCAATATGTATAACACTTTTAAAACAATAGATAATAACTCAAAATGTATATGAAAATACCATAACAGACTCTTTACTCCTACTTGGGAGATTCTCTAACCGACAACTATCACTATAAGGTACGTCATGATACATCGTCTCGCCCACGCTGCCAAAACTGTCCTATACCTTGCCGAAGTATAGGACATCCTCAACTAAGTGGATCCACTATGTTAAAAATCAATAAGGAATTATCTAAAAAGTATGATCCTTTACCCATGTTGGCACACATGGTTTATGAGAATTTTGAGTTGTCTGAAGTCATCCCCATATCAGTGCTCAATACTACTCCTAATAATATATAACTCATGCTCATATGTTTAAAAACATAACTCTTCCTCAATTTAAGATAATTACTCAAAAGATTTCTCTTAAAAGAGATGATGCTCAAGACTCCTCATAAACTCATTTAGAAATCAGTGTTTCTCTCATTTTAATGTAAAAGTGTTTGTTGCACCCTATTTCGAACAAGCCGAAATAGTTCACAACATAATATGGCTGCCACTATGATTTTTTTGGAAAAAATTGTTTTTGTTTGTTTTAGAGTCACCACCTAAATTTTAAGGAAAATATTAGGAAAACCATTTTTAAATATGTAAATGTAAACTCTGTTTTGATTTGCGAAACTAGTGAGATTCTGAGTAAGGTTTTTGGTTATTTGAGGGGAAGGTGTTAAGCATCCCTCAGAGCCTATCCGAAGAATGTCCTTAAACTCAATTTAGGAAAAAATAATTAAGAAAACTTATTTATTTATTTTTATAACGACCTGATTCCGTCGAACTGATTTCGTCGTTAGTAAAAAACCAATGGAGAAAGAATTGGGGTCAGAAAACTTTTGGTAATAACTTGGAATTTCCTAACCTAGTCTAGATTTGAATGAAATCGGAGTTAGTAATGTCTAGGGAAATATGGTAACAACTAGGTGATTTAATTATGATGTTGCTTACATGAATAGATAGCTAAGACGTTAAAGAACCCGTACGACGTTACGAAATTGAATTCGAACGGGTAGAACACCCGAAAATGATCTTAGCGTGAATGGGTAGTTTTTGAATGTCAAGGATTGAAGGTGTGTTATGAAATGGGGGTTTGGAATTCAAATTCCAGCATCCATCTTCGTGCATGCCGCCGTAGCAGGATGGCTGCCGTTGTAGCGGGATGGGTCCTGCTGTAGCGGGACAAACGCGACTTAAGTCAGAAATAAAACCCCAAAAACATTTTATTCTACGCTTTTCGACTTTGTGAGCTAAGGAACGACCCCAGGGGTTTTCTTGACGGTTTTTTGCCATTCTTGAGGCTAAAGGTAAGGTTTTCACTCCCCGAATCCATTTTTCGATCCGTAGAATGTAAATTTGTAGGTAATTATTGCGGGGGAAGGGTTTTGATCTGAAACTAATGGTGGAAAAATCCCTAAATTAGGTATTAGGATCTTGGGTTTGGTCTAGAGTTATTGGGTTTGTTATAATCCAGATAATTAAACATTTGATTGTTGATCCCTGTGTTTATTGTATATTTTTAGACCACGAACAAACAAGAAGAATCCAGAAAGGAAGATTCAAGTGCCTTAGGAGATTCAAGCTTGGATTCGAGGTAGGTGATGGTTGTGATTTCATGATTGTGTGATATATGCTTGTTCTTGCTTCATTATAATACGTGTATGTATGTGAATGTTGCACTATTGATCACACTATTTGTGGATGAGGATAGATGAATGATGAATGCCATGAATCATGACTTGATTGTATGATTTTGAGAATATATTTGTGATTGTGATTGTGACTTGTTAAATGAATTGGGTGTTGTGTTCCAACACACTAACTTGGATCAGTTGTCACGTTCCTGCATAAACATGGGATTAGTTGCCACGTTTCGGCATAAACATTGGATCAGGTACCACGTTCTGGCATGCTAACAGTTTGAGTGTGGGTTCCATGAGAGGACCATTGATTTGACATAACTGTATATCTTGATAAATGTGAAATTGTTCGTTGTTCATAAATGATATCAATATTGTGTATATTCGGTGTGTGCATGTTATTGTATTGTTGTAATGACTTATGTATGTTGCACTTAATGGGATAGTCGTGTGATCATACCAGTACACTGTGGTTGTGTAAATGCTAAAAGTTTGAGTGTGGGTTCCATGAGAGGACCATTGATTTCACATAACTATATATCTTGATAAATGTGAAATTGTTCATTGTTCGTAAATGATATCGATATTGTGTATATTTGGTGTATGCATGTTATTGTATTGTTGTAATGACTTATGTATGTTGCACTTAATGGGATAGCCACGTGATCCTACTAGTACACTGTGGTTGTGTACTGATACTGTACTTGCTCTTTCTTTGTTGAGTACATGGTATCTTTAGGTGGTTATTGATAGACCTCAGCTAGGTGACTATTGAGCGTGACCGGATTCAAGGGTGAGGCAGTTCTTTCAGGCTGTCATGGATCTTTCTTGTTTAAGTCCACTCTTTTCGAACTCCGACTTTTTTTTAAGGTGTTGCTTAGTTTCAGAGTTGTGCCCCTTGTTCTTAGACTTGTCATTAGAAGAGTTTTGGTATAATGATTTTCATGTTCTAGGGGTTGTTCTTCCGCATTAGTTTGGTTGGTTGTTTGTTAAAACCTTGGAATTTATGGGGACTCCATTTTTATAGTCATTTAAACCTACTTCCGTATCTTTAAATGTCTTAGTTTTCATAAAATTTGTTTGTTTGGATTGTAGGAATGGTTCTCCCACCAAAGGGTTTATGTGGGTGCCAATCACGACGGTCTGAGTCATGACAAAGTTGGTATCAAAGCCCTAGGTTCATTGATCTCATTGTACCAATACGAGTTTAGTAGAGTCTTACGGAACGGTACGATGACGTCCGTAATTTTCTTCGAGAGGCTATAGGACTTTAGGAAAAACTCACTTCTTTCTACTCATTCGTGCTATGACTTGAATCTAATTTGTATCATCCAATTGGTATCTCGGTGATACAAATTGGTATCTTTCCTCTTTCACTCTATAGTTCGAACTAGAGCAACAAAAGTGGTAACACCATCACCAGCAAGAGAGGATGTGTATAGAGTACTGACAATTAATAGGGTCACCATTCAGAATAAGTATCCATTACCTCAGATAGATGACCTTTTTGACCAATTGCAAAGTGCGTCAGTTTTCTCTAATATTGATCTAAGGTATGGTTACCATCAGTTAAAGATTGAGGCGGTTAAGAATTGGGTTCGACCAAGTTCTATGATTGAAATTAACAGTTTTGTGGGGCTCGCTAGCTACTATTGTCGCTTGTGGTATGAGTTGAGTCCAATTGGTATCCCCCGATTCCAATTGGTATCTCAACGAAGTGAACTAGACGCCATAGTCCTGGCTGAAGGGACACAAGCAAGTTAATTGGAACTGAGAAGGTTCCAATTGGTATCTGGCCTTAGGGGCCGTATAAGGCATAGATGATCTGTAACGGTCGTCTATGGAATGAACTAATTAAAGAATTTGGACTTATCTGCAAGTTGTAACTACTTGAGTGTCATGAAACTTGTTGTGAAAAGAAAGTCATCACGAGATTACGTGCAAGGGTCTAGATAAATTACGATGTGATTTGTAAGCGAGAAATCTGGACGTACGTTGCAACCAACTGATAACCGTGTGAGAGTCTGGGTATATCCTGGGGATATGTGTGTGGTAGTGTTGAAACGATATAAAGAATTCTAAAGTGCGTACTTCATTGGGTTGATCGGGGGGTAGGCAATGAATGTCCTAGCTAAAGGGATTTTCTTAAATACCTAGTTATAGCCTGGAAATCTAGGGAAAATATAGAAAAGAGAGAACCCAGAAATGGTTGGCAGGGGTTATGTTTTCGTCAGGGCCGCTGGGGCTGGATTTTCCCTGCCACGGTGAGATCGCCAGTGTGGGATTTCTCCCGCCAGAACGAGACATGGCGAGATAGAATCTCAGCCCTGTCTCCTCTATTTTACCCCTATTCACAATTATGGACCTCAAATCGTATCCGAACTAACCCTCATGATCTAATTTAGTGTTCAACAATCGAATATAAGTTATAAGGTGTGTTAAAATTGTGGAGAACATGGGCATATGAAGAGGAAATCAGTGAGGCCGTGGAGGCCAGGGAAATGATAATGCAAGTAGAGGAATAGTACAACCAGGCAAGGAGGTTGCCCGTCAAGAGGACAGGGCTCAACTTTATGTTTTTCAGGGTAAGACCGAGTTTGAGGGTGTGATGCAGTGGTCACAAGAGATACTCTTGTCTGTGCCCGGATGGCTATTGTTTTGTTTGATCCGGGTTCTTCTTATTCGTATGTGTCAGTTCAACTACCTTGGGATTTGATGTGGTTTATGACATACTTGATCCCCCCATCCATGTTTCTACCCAGTTGAAGAGTCAGTCATAGTCACCCATGTATATTGTGTTGTCCTGTTGTGTTTATGAATTTTCAGATTTGGGTTGATTTGGTTATGCTGGATATGACTGACTTGATATAATCTTAGGCATGACTTGGTTGACCTCCTATTATACCGAGTTTAATTTTAATACTAAGTCAACTCTAGAGATCCCCGATTGGGAAAGATTAGAGTGGGAAGGGGTGTACAAGCCTAAGCTAGCGAAGATCATATCCTTCATTCAGGCTAGGAAACTGGTAGGGCGGGGTTGTTTGGCTTATTTGGCATATTGAGGTTGAGTCTCCCTCTATTGAGTCTATTCTTGTGGTGTCTGAGTTTAAGGAAGTGTTTCCTACGGATTTGTCGATATGCCTCCGGATAGAGATATAGATTTCTGCATTGACTTGGAAACTGGCACTCGCCCCGTTTCCATCCCTCCGTATAGTATGGCTCCAGCAGAATTAAGAGAGCTTAAGGCTCAAAACCAAGAGCTTCATGATAAAGGTTTCATCCATCCTAGTGCTTCCCCGTGGGGTGCTCCTGTTTTGTTTGTTAAGAAGAAGGAGGGTGGTATGTGGAATGGCGAATTTATCTTCAGCCATAAATGAGTCGATTGATACCGGAATGACCAGCTTATGGATAAAGAAAGTCCCATTGAGTATACCTAGGTGAAGGAAATTGAAGTATTTAGCAAGAAGGTGCGTATAAAATGGGGTTAGTCCTTTGAATTTGATGGGTTTACCTGAGTTTGAGGCGTCCTGTTGATGAAAAAGGTTGACTTTGTAGTGATAGTCAAGGTTGGGGGAGCGTAATGACAATAAGAGTTCGTGATGGATTGTGACAGAATGCAACTATATAATAAAAATTGTTGGTTAAGTGAATTTTGTATAGTAATTACGACTTGTGAGTATCCAAGGTCGTGGTTTTCTAATACTTGGTGAGTGACATGGTTGTATGGAAAATGATGAGAGATGATAAGATACCATTTGAATAGAATGTTGAAGAGCTAGAGTTATAATGAAGGAAAATATAGTAGAATGTAGTACAACCTTTAGAGAGAGGCGAGAGCAAGAATGTTTTATTGGATTCTTATGGCTAAAGAAGTATCTTCAGAAGGGTAGATAATTGGGTTCAGAGATGCGTGATTTCATTGTTTTGCTGTGGCTATGGTAATAGTGTCGTGGGACCATCAGATGGGTTAAAAACTATTTAAAAAGACTTGAGAAATGAGTGTGCAGACATTAGCTTGAGCGTAATGATAAGTGCTTGTTTTTGTTTTTGAGTTTGGTAATGAGTATAATTGGATTGTTAGTTAAAGATATTGTAAGATCGATGGAGATGTGATCGATGATAAGCGAAGATTCATTATTTCATAAAAATCTTCAAGGTGTAAGCTAATGTTGATAGATAAGGGGATTGTGTTATATGATTGAGTTACAATTTTGAGTTTTCATTGTAAGTCTAAATTCGTGGTGATATATTTTATGAATGTACGAATTTGTAAGGTGAGAAATGAACAATTGTATCAGATAGTGAACCTTTGAAAGGGTTTACACTTGGTTTGAGTCGTAAAGTTTATTACTTTTGATTGTTAAAGTATCTAAGAAAGGGTTTCACTTTAAAGTGTTGGTTTAGAGTAAGGTAAATGGTCGAAGTGTTCATGATGGTTGTGAGTATGATTCACTAGCTAATCCCACATGTGTTTCCACTTTGTGGGTGGATCCCTAGAGGTGGATCAGGTGTACCGATCCTGCGATGTTCTCTTGGTTGAGTGGGATGATTTGGGAAGATGTGGTTATTTCACATGACTTATGTGATGTTGTCTTGGAGTTGTTAAAGTATTTAAGTGGTTTTACGTATATCACCTTGCTTATGAGAATCCATAGAAGAGTTACCCTGCGTAATCTATGGTTGTCCGACAATCTTAACATTCATCTAGTCGTCAAGGTCATGTATTGATTGTGTGTGGTTGAATGTGAGGATCTTTGGGTCTAATTCTACTGTTCTTAGGAGGTAATCTACCATTTCTAAATCTAGTATTCGATAGTGTGGTTAGAGGGATTGTATGCTTGGACATATACCTCAATGAGTATCTGATGTTTAAAGATCAAATGCTTATAACTTAAGCTCATGAGAAATTGGATTGTGAGATGGAGATGTTGATAAGAACTATGATTTATAGGGTATTATGATTGTGTGTTGGCTGGTTCAGGTTCACCTCTAATTGTGGCGAGTTTTGATTTAGGATTTTAACATGGTTATGTGAGAAAGACGTCGTCCTGATGTTTGTGTCAAATTCCTTAATGACATGTTGTAGACATGTGTACGATCAACTTTGGTGGTTATTACGAATAGCTTTGTGGTTAGCTAAGTGTACATACAACAATAATTATCACTCTGGTATTGTGATGACTTCAATTAAGCATTGTATAGGATGTGTAGTATTTAATTGGTTAGTTGGGGACGAGGATTATATCATAAAGTGAGACTCAGTGTTGTTAAACAAGACCTGCGGTGTGAGGATGAACCGGTTGAAATTCTTAATCACGATGTCCGGAAGATAAGGACATACGAGACAAGTATCCCAGTAATTCGATGTTTCAGCTACAACTCTACCCTTACTTTAGCCAGTCTTCCCTAGTTGATCACTCGGGGATGAGTGATGGGTAAATTGATATCTATTGTAACGACCTGATTCCGTCGTTAGGGAAAAGACATTGGAGAAAGAATTGGGGTCAGAAAACTTTTGGTAGTAACTTGGAATTTCCTAACCTAGTCCAGATTTGGACGAAATTGGAGTCAGTAAAGTTTAGGGAAATCTGGTAACACCTGGGTGATTTAATTATGATGTTGATTACATGAATAGATAGCTAAGACGTTAAGGAACCCGTACGACTTTACGAAATTGAATTCGGGCGAGTAGAACTCTCAAAAATGATCTTAGTGTGAACGAGTGGTTTATGAATGTCAAGGGTTGAAGGTGTGTTGTGAAATGGGGGTTTTGAATTCAAATTCCAGTATTCTTTCTCCGTGCATACCGCCGTAGCGGAATGGCTTCCGCTATAGCGGGATGGGTCCCGCTGTAGCGGGACAAACGCGACTTAAGTCGGAAATAAAACCCCAAAAATGTTTTATTCTGCACTTTTCGACTTTGAGAGCTAAGGAATGACCCCAGGAGTTTTCTTGACGGTTTTTTGCCATTTTTTAGGCTAAAGGTAAGGTTTTCACTCCCCAAATCCATTTTTCGATCCGTAGAATGTAAATTCATAGGTAATTATTGCGGGGGAAGGGTTTTGATCTGAAACTAATGGTGGAAAAATCCCTAAATTGGGTATTAGGATCTTGGGTTTGGTCTAGGGTTATTGGGTTTGTTATAATCCGGATAATTAGACCTTTAATTTTTTACCCTTGAGTTTATTGTATATTTTTAGACCACGAACAAGTGAGAAGAATCCGGAAAGGAAGGTTCAAGTGCCTTAGGGGATTCAAGCTTGGATTAGAGGTAGGTGATGATTGTGATTTCATGATTGTGTGATATATGCTTGTTTCATTATAATACGTGTATGTATGCGAATGTTGCACTATTGATCACTCTACTTGTGGATGAAGATAGATGAATGATGAATGATGAATGTCATGAATCATGACTTGATTGTATGATTTTGAGAATGTACTTGTGATTGTGATTGTGATTGTGTCTTGTTGAATAGATCGGTTGTTGCGTTCCGACACACTAACTTGGATCGGTTGCCACGTTCCAGCATAAACATGGGATCGGTTGCCACGTTCCAGCATAAACATTGGATCAGGTACCACGTTCTGGCATTCTAACAGTTTGGGTGTGGATTCCATGAGAGGACCATTGATTTGACATAACTATATATCTTGATAAATGTGAAATTGTTCGTTGTTCGTAAATGATATCGATATTGTGTATATTCGGTGTATGCATGTTATTGTATTGTTGTATTGACTTATGTATGTTGCACTTAATGGGATAGCCACGTGATCCTACCAGTACAATGTGGTTGTGTACTGATACTGCACTTGCTCTTTCTTTGTTGAGTACAGGGTATCTTTAGGTGGCTATTGATAGACCTCAGCTAGGTGACTATTGAGCGTGACCGGATTCAAGGGTGAGACAGTTCTTTCAGGCTGTCATGGATCTTTCTTGTTTAAGTCCACTCTTTTCGGACTCCGACTTTTTTTTAAGGTGTTGTTTAGTTTCGGGGTTGTGCCCCTTGTTCTTAGACTTGTCATTAGAAGAGTTTTGGTACAATGATTTTCAGGTTCTAGGGGTTGTTCTTCCGCATTAGTTTGGTTGGTTGTTTGTTAAAACCTTGGAATTTATGGGGACTCCATTTTTATAGTCATTTAAACCTACTTCCGTATCTTTAAATTCCTTAATTTTCATAAAATTTATTTGTTTGGGTTGTAGGAATGGTTCTCCCACCAGAGGGTTTGTGTGGGTGCCAATCACGACGATCTGAGTCGTGACAGTTTTGTTTTAAAATCAATGATAAGTAAATCAGTTTTATAAAAAGAGAGTAAAATACAAGGTACGACATATATATGTCTATTAAATAAAATTAATAGTAGTATGTTTATCGTATAGTAAAATAAATAAGTAAGATAGATAAATGCACTTTAAATGTATGCAAATTTTTATATGTTGCAAAATATAGATGTATTATAGTAAACTTATCCTAAAATAATATATAGATGTTGAATTTATGAAAATCTGTCGTTTTATTAAGACGTGAAATAAAATAAGATAGTAGTTGGGTGTAAATATGTAGTAATATGTGATGTGTAATTTGAATGAAAATATATAGAATGGAGTTTTCTAAAAAAATTAAAATAAATAATAAATGATACTAAATGCTAAAATATTTTATAAAGTTTGTGATTTTAGCCAGATTTATTATGAAGTATAGTATATACATGTAAGTTGTTTAAAACATATGAATATTTATTATTTTATTTACATGTACGAATAAATTGATGATAGATTATATATAGTAAAATAATATGTTTATGAAAGTGTAAGAATTTATTAATTATAAAAAAAAAGAGTAACTTTTGTAAAAGTGATAGTAGATATGAGAAAATAATATAAAGTATAACAAAATAATAGGTCATGTGTAGAGAAAACTAAATATAAAAATATGAAATGTATACCTTTATGTGCGTAACAAACATATATATGTATGTATCTTGTATTTTCTTTTTGAACTTGTTGGCATATCTAAAATCTTGAAATAGCATATTAAGAAATTGAAACATTTTAGAAATATTTGATTCAAAAAAGTAAGAATAGCCAATATATTTTATAAAGGGGTGATGTAAAGAGTATAAAATAAGCCTATCTATTGAGACTTATTCTATAGTTACATTTATTTTTGTTAAATATATAAGCCTACTTTCCTACTTATTTTCTTAAAAAAATAAATACTTCCATAAGTTAATTATTTTGGCCTCATGTATCTCTGAAAATTATTTTAGCTTTTAAATTAGTTTCAAATTTATTTGAGAGTCCTAAGCGATGGGTTAGGCCTAAATGAATATTATTTTAACTCTTTTCAAACTTTATTTGGAAACTTTTAAACTATAAGCCCCTCTTTTCAACTTAAAAGGCCTAAAGAATGTTATAAGTAAAAATGCTAACCCATTTTTAAGAAAATATTTTTTGTATCATTTGTTCTAAAAGTGTTTCAACTAAATACATAAACAAATATTATTAGCACACATAAATAATCTTTAAAAAATAAAACACAAGCAATATATCAAAAACTTGTAAGTAAAGGTTAGCCAACATATCAAAGCAACATCAGTAGGACAACGAAAGAAAGGCTAAAAAACATTGGACTCCTAATTTGTGAGACTCCAACCGTTGCGGTGATCCTAATTGTTGTTGGCCTAATATTTTAGGCCAATAATGAGTTCTAAAGTAGAAACTCCATCCCTCCAATTGTACTTGAAACATAAGAAGAGGACAAATAATCAACAAATGGACTCTATATTTATCAGAAGACTTAATAAATAAATATTATGTAATCAGGTAGCATACAAATATGTTTTCTACATACGATGGAAGGTTTAATGTATCTCTAACCATTTTCTAAAACATAGGAACTTATGTTTATTCTTTTAAGTCTAATAGGAGAAGTAAATAATGTTAATGCGAAGTCTTTGAAAAGAGATGTAACAAATATTTGCATAGTTTATGTAAGGAACAGTGAGAGAATACTATCAATCATTTGGCATACTAGATGGAACTATTGTATGAGTAATGCACATGGTGTACAGATTCATGTATATTTAAAATTAAAGGGTCCATAACATTACTTTTAGAGGCAAGAAATAATTCCATATTTTCTCTAAAACGGATAGTTTAAGAGAATTTCTTAAAAAAAAAAAAAAAACCACAAAGTTGGAAAGTAATATGTATGAATTGATATCTATGTTAAATTTGGTGTTGGGCTAACATTTTCAAGCCGGCGTATAAACATAATAAATTTGTAAGTTAATAAATATTCATTATTGACAGTGAATTATTGAGCGACACATTGAAGCCTACATCAATATTTGGACAAGTAGTTATAGGAAAGAAATAGTTCCATATGTATATTACTTGTTTAAACTTAATAAACCAGGCTATTATGCTAGTGGTGGACTGGACGATTTCAAATAAACTTGCTCGACCAGCATAACTTTAAGCTTCAACATCTTAATAAATTCTATGAACATCAACGACCTTACAGTCTCCTAAATATATTATCGAAAGCAGTGGATTTCTTTTATCTTTTTAAAAACAAAGAAAATCATCGGTAGCTATTAGCTATCTTTCCACATACAAAGGAGGGTGATGCAAAGAGAGTTTACGTCAAAGATGCTACTACAAGTAGCAAATTGCAGATTATAATTTTTTTTTTATAGTTGTGAACATATAATTCAAGGTCACAATTATCCATCATGAACAAAGTAAAATGACTTCCAAGAATATTGTCTACCAATTGGATTTCTGAATAATCCCAAGATACTAAAGAGACTATTACAATATTATTTCAAGCTTAAGGAATCAATAATTTCTAAAATGCACAGCCCATAAAATTTATTAACTAGACAAAGTGATGAAGATCATAAATGCCCAAATCAAATAGTTAAATACAAATTCCAACACAAGAATATGAAAATAAAGGAATAATAGATGTTGACCTTGTGTGGAGCAGCAAACTAGAGAGCGTTTCGTCAAACATTTCAACTTCAAACTCTTGCCCAAAACTCGAATTCGAAACCGGAACAGAAGAATGAAATGATTATTGAACTATAAACACTCTTGAGTATGTTTATGACCGTTTTCTTTTTTGGAGGATTCTGGATTATTTTTTTTGCTTGATCGTTTTTGAATGCTTTTGGACCCCTTTTAGTTGATTCTTCTCTTTTTTTGGATTTGTTGGATGATGTCTTGTCCCGTTTTCTGGATCTTTTTCGGATGGGAAAACTCCATCCTTTTATAGGTGAATTCGGAGTCCAAAATTTGGATTTGAAATCAATATTACTCACTGGAAACAAAGAGCTACTGCTACCAATCAAATCAACATCATCCCTTCTTTCAAATTTGTAGTTGTTGGACAAGGTATAGGCGGCGTAGGGGGGTCTCTTTTCATCAGAAAAAGGGTGATGGAGGAGACATAAATTTGATATAATAGGGGTTGTGATTGATGGACGGCAGATGGGGAGAAGAGATAATGTTGGAGACGGCTGGATATTGTTGTTTTCCCACGGTTCATGACTGAAGTTGATGGGAGAGGTCGAAAGAGGCATGGGGAGGGAGTTTTCTGGGGAACAAAAATTCATGGAAAGGGGAAAAATTGGAGAGTCCTTGTCTGGAAAAGTAGAGAATGACACGACTGTCACCCCCCGAACCTATAGCCCAGACGTGGCTGGCACTCGAGAACCATTGCTGGCCTCAAGAGAACCCTTGGTCTGGCTTACTTACTCAGCGGAAGACTCTAAGCATTATTACAATGATCAAATGAACTTCTACTCAACTGTTTAATAAAATAACTTAGAACGTTTAAAGGTCAAACATTCAACTTGACCAAAATGGTAACTAAAGTCTTAACATATGAAACAATAATGTAAAGTCAATTAACTACTAACTGTCTATGAAACCTCTAAAACAAGAAAGGATGTCGGGACAATACCCCTGATCATCCTAACAACTGAAATACTAGAAAGCAAAGTAAAAGGGGTCCTCCGGAAAGCAAAGAGGCTCACCAACTGACTCTGAGTGCTCAAGTGGATCAAGGGGACCCTGGATGCTGATCCTGGTTACCTGTGTCTACATCATAAAATGATGCAGGCAAAATGACATCAGTACATTGAATGTACGACTATGCGAGGGGAATACTAAACATAACATAAGCTTGAAAAGAATCTGCAAGAAACACTTACCTTGGCTTTACTCAA
Source organism: Solanum microdontum (assembly GCA_036250385.1). Classification (NCBI taxonomy): domain Eukaryota; kingdom Viridiplantae; phylum Streptophyta; class Magnoliopsida; order Solanales; family Solanaceae; genus Solanum; species Solanum microdontum. The sequence continues at coordinate 12,943 of JAJONQ010000785.1, forward strand.
CTCATCAATAACTTAACTCAATATAAAGCAATAATACACATGCAATATATAGAAAGCATTTCAAAATAGTAGAAAATAACTCAATTTGTTAAAGAAAATGCAATAACAACTCAACTTACTCATATAATAAAGTATGTAATACTGTAGGAGTTTCTCTAACCGACAACCACCACTATGAGCCTAAGTGGTAATACAACGTCTTACCCACTCTGCTAGAACTGTCCTATACTTTGCCATCATATAGAATGCCTTAACTAAGTGGATCCACTAGTCTATGCTAAAAGGCACTTAAGGAATCATCTAAAAAGTATGATCCTTTACTACCCATGATGGCTACATGGTTTATGGAGACTTGAGTTATTATGAACTTGCATCCCCATATCGGTGCTCAATACTACTCCCAAAATATACTTAGCTCATATGTTTTTTTAAAAAAAAACTTCTTTCTTTGGTTTGAGATAATTACTCAAAACTTAGCTTAAAAGCTCTCTTGAAAATCGGTGTTACCCTTCTTGCTCAAATGTGAAAATATTTTTAACTGTTGGGAATACTTAGTCCCCGTATAATCTTTGAAGAAATGAACTTAACTCTTACTCTTTCCTCAACTCAAAGCTTAAGTCTTAAAACAAAGTTAAAACATTTGTGAAAGACTTTTGAAATACTTTTTGAACTTCTCTTGACTTGATTCTTAACTTCTAGACTTGACTCTTAACTTTCCTTGAATTTGAATTTATGGATTCAAGGATTGTGATTTGTGATAGGAAGGATCTCATGATGTTTATGAGTCTTTTTAGATAGTTAAACGTGAGAAATGATAAAAAAATCACTGTTTGGAAACTAGTCCGCGATGTGGAGATGTATTTAAATATTTGGTCGCAAAATGATTTTTGAGGCAGAATGGTCCGTGATCACTCCGCGACGCAAGGAGAAATTTTCCCATCCTGAGGAACAGGTGCGGACTTGGTACCCAAATTCTCCCGACTTTTTCCTTCTTCATTTTCCATCCCCAATTTGCCTAAACTCGGTTCTTTTTCCCAAATTCTCTGTAGATTCAGATACCCAGTAGATGTACCTAAGAACCTAACTCAAAACAACTCCATAATTTGACGCATTAATCTCAAAAACTTCTCAATCTCAGCCTAATTCAAGAACGAAAACAAATTCATGAACACATATCAAGAACATCAAACTTTCAACCCTTTTTGGACGAATTCACGCTGAAATAAACATGCTTGGCATGTGGGTGAATGGACCCAACGTTATGAAAGTCTCACCTACCTCGTAGGATCACCCCTTGACGAAATCCACAAGCGATTCTTGAAGAACTTGACGATTCTTGCTTCTTCTCCTCTTTTCTTCTCTTTTTATCTCTTCTCTCAAAACCTTAACTTGGTTTTCAAAAGCGTAAACTAACCAAGTTTAGTTTAGACCCCAATTGAAATCCTAAAAAAGAAACAAAGTAATTTGGTAAGGAAAAGACCAAACTATCCTTCAAAAATCCGGATTACACTTTCCTTATTTGAACAACCCAACTTTCAATGGGCATATCTCACTCATACAAACTCAGAATCACGCAAACTCAGCGGCGTTGGAAATATAATTCCAAGGTATTTCCTATGGTATCTCGAACTACACCTAAATCATCCTTATCTAGGAGTTATGGTCATTTGAAGTTGACCAAAAAACCCAAACTTAACATAACTTAACAAATTTCCAGATTTTTCATTATTTCCTAAAATGACTATTTCCAATTCTAACTCTATCTAGTTTTTCAATTAGCGAGATGTTACAATATCTCCCCCTTGGGAAACATTCGTCCTCGAAGGAGATTACTCTTTCTAGGCTAAGGGTGTAACATCCAACATTCAACTCAAACACCCAACAAGCAATGCAAACACAATATGCCAACTTATAAATTAAAGAGTATTAAGAAGAGAATTAGTACCTTGATCTGGAATTTCTTCGGTGTCAAAGAGATGTGGATACCTCTTCTTCATATCTTCTTCAGCTTCCCAAGTAGCTTCCTCAACAAACTGGTTCCTCCAAAGAACTTTGACTGATGCTACTTCCTTAGTCCTCAACTTGCGAACTTGATGATATAGAATCTGAACCAGAATCTCCTCATAAGATAAGTTATCCTTGATACCAATATCTTTAGTTGGTATGATAAGTGAAGGATCTCTCATGCACTTCTTCAACATGGAAATATGAAATACCGAATGAACCACTGCTAACTCTTGGGGTAGGTCTAACTCATAAGCTACATTACAAACACTTTTGGATATTCTGTAAGGACCAATATACCGGGGACTAAGCTTCCCCTTCTTACCAAACCTCATAACACCTTTCATGGGTGAAACTTTCAAGTATATGCAATCATCTACTTCAAACTCTAACTCCCTTCTTCCAATATCAGTGTAGGATTTTTAACAACTTTGCGTTGTTTTCAACCTCTCTTGAATCACTTTAACTTTCTCCATAGCTTGATGAACTAAATTTGGTCCTATCAACCCTGCTTCACCAACTTCGAACCATCCAATACGAGATCTACATCTTCTCCCATAAAGAGCTTCATAAGGAGCCATTTGGATGCCAGCATGGTAGCTATTGTTGTAAGCAAATTCAATAAGGAGTAGATGATCACCCCAATTACCTTTGAAATCAATCACATAGGTCCTAATAATGTCTTCTAAAGTCTGAATAGTACGCTCTTCTTGCCCATTTGTTTGAGGGTGAAAGGTAGTACTTAAGTTCACCTTTGAACCTAAGCCTTTTTGAAATGATTTCCAAAAAGTGCAGTAAACTGCGCACCTCTGTCTGAAATAATAGAGACCGGAACCCCATGAAGTCTTACCACCTCTTGAATATACAACTTAGCATAATTCTCTACTGAATGGGTAGTCTTTACCGGTAGAAAATGGGCTGATTTTGTCATTCTATCGACAAACATCCAAATGGAATCGTGCTGCCTGCGAGACCTTGGTAAACCTGTGATGAAGTCCATATTGATCATCTCCCACTTCCATTTTGGAATTTCTATATTCTGAGCCAAACCATCGGGCCTTTGATGCTCTACCTTAATTTGTTGGCAATTCGGACACTTAGCAACAAACTTTGCAATGCCCTTCTTCATACTTCTCCACCAATAAACTTCTCTCAAATCATGATACATTTTTGTGGAACCCGGATGAATGGACTATCTGGAGCTATGAGCTTTGTCCATGATCCTCTCTTGGAGTTCATCCACCTTTGGTACACACAACCTACCTTGATACCTCAATACTCCATCTCCCCCTTGTTCAAAAGCCATTACTTTTTGCTTATGAACATTTGCCTTCAATTCAATCAAAATAGGATCTTGGTCTGGTTTCTCTTTCACTTCTGACACTAAGGATGATTCTGCCCCATTCATCACCACTACTCATCCTTCTGTGGAATCCATTAGTCGAGCTCCCAATCGTGCAAGTCTATCCACATCTTTCGATAACTCTCTTTTCTTCCTCAACATGGGCGGTACTACCTATAGACAACCTTCTTAAAGCATCAACAACAACATTAGCCCTACCTGGGTGATAAAGAATACTCATGTCATAATCCTTGAGAAATTCTAACCACCTCTTTTGTCTGAGATTAAGCTCTTTCTGAGTAAACACATACTGAAGACTCTTGTGATCAATGAATACATCCACATGAACATCATAAATATAATGGCGCCATATTTCAAAACAAATATTATGGCAGCCAATTCTAGATCATGGGTTGGGTGATTTTTCTCATGAACTTTCAATTGTCTAGAGGCATAAGATACAGCTTTACCATTCTGCGTTAACACACAACCTAAACCAACTCTAGACACATCACAGTACACAACAAAGCTTTGTGTACCTTCTGGTAAGGTCAATATTGGGGCAGTAGTCAACCTCTTTTTCAATTCCTGAAGGCTTTTCTCACAAGCTTCAGACCATTGAAACTTTACTATTTTCTGAGTCAACTTGGTCAAAGGGGATGAAATAGACGAGAACTCCTCTACCAAACTTTAATAATTTCCAGCCAACCCCAAGAAACTCCTAATATCAGTTGGAGATATGGGTCTAAGCCAATTCTGCACTGCCTCTATTTTCTGGGTATCAACTTTAATTCCCTCTCCAAACACAATGTGGCTTAAGAATGACACAGACTCAAGCCAAAACTCACACTTAGAGACTTGGCATATAACTCTCTATCCTTTAAAGTTTGGAGAGCTATTCTGAGATGACTAGCATGATCTTCTTCATTCCTTGAATAGATTAGTATGTCATCAATGAACACGATACAAACATATCTAAATAAGGCTTGAATACTATATTCCTAAGGTCCATGAATGCTGCAGGCGCATTGGTCAAACCAAAGGACATAACTAAGAACTCATAATGACCGTAATGGGTCCTGAATGTTGTCCTTGGAATATCACATTCCCTTACCCTCAACTGATAGTAGCCTGATCTGAGGTCTATCTTAGAGAAACAAGTAGCATCGTGAAGCTAATTGAAAAGATCATCAATTCTCGAAAGAAGATACTTATTCTTGATAGTAACCTTGTTCAACTGGAGATAATCTATACACATCCTAAGGGAACCATCTTTCTTTATCACAAATAATATCGGAGCTTCCCAAGGTGAGACATTTGGTCGAATAAAGCCCCTATCTAGGAGATCTTTCAATTGTTCTTTCAACTCTTTTAACTCTGTTGGTGCCGTTCTATATGGCGGAATATATATAGGACGAGTATCTATACCGAAGTCTATTTCTCTCTCAAGAGGGACTTCAGGAATATCATCAGGAAAGACTTCTGGAAACTCTTTTACTAATGAAACTGACTGAATAGGAAGTATCTCAACACTAGAGTCATTAACTCTAATTAAGTGATAGAAACGCCCCTAGGAAACTAACCTTCTCGTCTTAAGGTACGAAATGAAACAACCCTTAGGCACTGCTGAACTATTACTCTACTCTATAACTGTCTCATTAGGAATTTGAAACCTAACAACTCGAGTTCTACAATCAATTGAGGCATAACAGGCATGAAGCCAGTCCATACCAAGAATGACATCAAAATCTACCATGTCTAACTCAACTAAATCAGTCGTGGTGTTCTTGTGATTGATCGAAATGATACAATCACGATATACTCGCTCAGCTAGAATAGACTCCCCAATAGGTGTAGAAACACGAAAGGGTTCACAAAGTTTCTCAGGAAGAACATCAAAATTATTTGCAACATAAGGAATCAAAAAAGATAAACTTGCTCCTAGGTCTAGCAAAGCATAAACATCAAAAGTAAAGACTTTGATCATACCAGTGACAACATCAGGAGAATTCTCTTGCTCTTGACGAATTCTGATCGCATAAAGGTGGTTTACTCGTCTGCCAGTATCGGAAGTAGCTCCTCTAGGTGCACACCTGTCTGGTGGAGCAACTGATGAAGATTGGGCCCTATTGCCCTGATTTCCATTTCCTTGGTGGTTCTTAGGGCACTCTTTCATAAAGTGACCCTCTTGTCCACACTTGAAACAACCTGTAGAGCCATCGCGACATTTACCTGGGTGGGTTCTACCACACTTAGAACATACAGGATCCCAGTTACCTCATTGTGCCACACTATCTTGAGATTGGGCAGGTCTAGCCCTGAAGTGGTGTGAATTCTGACTATTGTACTCACCTTTGTTTCTGGGTGCAGGTGCACTAGAAGATGATGGAGCAGGTCCCTTTTGCTTTTGTTGGAAAGAAGACCAGTTCACATTATTTCTTTGCTGACCGGACTCATTCCCTAACGTCTTAGCCTTCTTATTTCTGAATTTCTCTCTATCCCTCAACTTCTTTTCCTCAACCTGATGCACATAGACCATCAACCTTGCTATATCCATGTCACCTATTAGCATTGCAACCTTACCTTCCTTACTCGACAGACGAAATAGCCCAGCAACAAACAAACTCATTCTACTCCTTATATCCGCAACCATCTCAGGAGCATAACAAGATAGTTGGGTGAACTTTAACCCATACTCATGAACACTTAATGAATCTTGCTTAAGAGTGAGAAACTCTCATACCTTGGCCTCTCTCAGTTATCGGGGAAAGAAATGCCCCAAGAAGGCCTCCTCAAAACAATCCCAACTCACAGGTGGTTCTCCCACAGCTCTACCCTTCTTCCACTAGTAAAACCAAGTCTGAGGGACATTCTTCAGTTCAAATGCAACTATTTCAACTCGCTCAACATCGGTAACGTGCATGACCTCAAATACCTTGAGCAATTCCTCAACAAAATTCCCCGGATCCTCAGTAGTGCTTGAACCAGTGAAACTTGGAGGATTAATCCTCAAAAAATCTCATATCCTCGAAGTATCAGCTTCTTCTTGTCGAACCCCCCTTTGTTTTGCCCAGCTTGGTTGGTTACAACTTGGCTTAACATCCGGATCGCTTCCTTGAACTCAGCATTGATAATTTCTCCTTGGGGTTGCACTTCAGGTGCATAGGGTACCCCTTTCTCCTCAATATTATGCCTAGCAGGATGACCTCTGACAGCTCTTCGTGGAGGCATGGTTAACTAAAAACACGTGCAAACATGAATTAGAAAAATACTTTATAGAGATGAACACTATCGCACGAAATGAGTGTGAAAGAAGTGAGATAATTTCCTAAATGTCGCAGCCTCCTAATTATAGATGTAGCGCGCTTCACATCAATAACTAGGACTCTACAAACACAGTTTCATAGACTCCCTAGAACTCTTGAACTCTGTGCTCTAATACCAAGTTTGTCACGCCGCGAGCCTACACCCCGAACGTGACTGGCACTCGAGAACCATTATTGGCCCCAAGTGAATCCTTGGCCTGGCTTACTTACTCAGCGAAAGACTCTAAGCTTTATTACAATGATCAAATGCACTTCAACTTAACTGTTTAATAAAATAACTTAGAACGTTTAAAGGTCAAACATTCAACTTGTCCAAAATGGCAACTCAAGTCTTAACATATGAAGCAATAATGTAAAGACAACTGAACTACTAACTGTCTATGAAGCCTCTAAAACAAGAAGGGATGTCAAGACAAGACCCCCGATCATCCTAACAACTGAAATACTAGAAAGCAAAGTAAAAGGGGTCCTCCGAAAAGTAAGGAGGCTCACCAACTGACTCTGAGTGCTCAATTGGACCAATGGGGCCCTGGATGTTGATCCTGATTACCTGTGTCTGCATCATAAAATGATGTAGGTCAAATGGCATCAGTACATTGAATGTACGACTATGCGAGAGGAATACTAAACATAGCATAAGCTCGAAAGGAATCTGAAAGAAACACTTACCTTGGCTTTACTCAACTCAAGAATAACTTAACTCAGTATAAAGCAATAATACGCATGCAATATAAAGAAAGCTTTTTAAAACAGTAGAAAACAACTCAGTTTGTTAAAGAAAATGCAATAATAACTCAACTTACTCATATAATAATGTAATGTAATACTGTGGGAATTTCTCTAACCGACAACCACCACTATGAGCCTAAGTGGTGATACACCGTCTTTCCCACGCTGCCAGAACTGTCCTATACTTTACCATCATAGAACGCCTTAACTAAGTGGATCCACTAGTCTATGCTAAAAAGCACTTAAGGAATCATCTAAAATGTATGATCATTTACTACCCATGGTGGCTACATGGTTTATGGAGACTTGAGTTATTATGAACTCGCATCCCTATATCAATGCTCAATACTACTCCCAAAATATACTTAGCTTATATGTTTTTAAAACAAAATATCTTTCTTTGGTTTGAGATAATTACTAAAACTTAGCTTAAAAGCTCTCTTGGAAATTGGTGTTTCCTTCTTGCTCAAATGTGAAAATATTTTTAACTCTTGGGAATACTTAGTTCCCGTATAATCTTTGAAGAAATGAACTTTACTGTTATTCTTTCCTCAACTCAAAGCTTAGGTCTTAAAACAAAGTTGAAACGTTTGTGAAAGACTTTTGAAATACTTTATGAACTTCTGTTGACTTGATTCTTAACTTCTAGACTTGACTCTTAACTTTCCTTGAATTTGAATTTATGGATTCAAGGACTGTGATTTGTGATAGGAAGGATCTCATGATGTTTATGAGTGTTTTTAGATAGTTAAACGTGAGAAACTATCAAGAAATCACTGTCTGGAAATTAGTCCGCGATGCGGAGATGTATTTGAATATTTGATCGCGAAAATGATTTTTGAGGCAGAATGATCCGTGATCTCTCCACGACACGAAGAAATATTTTCCCATCCTGAGGAACATGTCCACGACCCCTGGTACCTTGATTCTCCCGACTTTTTCCTTCTTCAATTTCCATCTCCAATTCACCAAAACTTGGGTTTTTTTCCCGAATTTTCTTTAGATTCAAGTACCCAGTAAATGTACCTAAGAGCCTAACTAAAAAAACACTCCATAATTCAACGCAATAATCTCAAAAACTTCTCAATCTCAGCCTAATTCAAGAACGAAAACAAATTCATGAACACATATCAAGAACATCAAACTTTTGACCCTTTTTGGACAAATTCACGCTGAAATAAACATGCTTGGCACGTGGGTGAATGAAACCAACGTTATGAAAGTCTCACATACCTCGTAGGGATCACCCCTTGACGAAATCCACAAGCGATTCTTGAAGAACTTGATGATTCTTGCTCCTTCTCCTCTTTTCTCCACTTCGTTTCTCTTCTCTCAAAATCCTAACTTAGTTTTCAAAAGTGTAAATCAACCAAGTTCAGTTTAGACCCCAATTAAACTCCTAAAAACAAAATAAAGTAATTTGGTAAGGAAAAGACCAAACTACGCTTCAAATATCCGGATTACACTTTCCTTATTTGAACAACCCAACTTCCAATGGACATATCTCACTCATACAAGCTCGGAATCGCGCAAACTTGGCGGCGTTGGAAAGATAAATCCAAGATATTTCCTACGGCATCAGAAGCACACCTAACTTATTCTAATCTAGGAGTTATGGTCGTTTGAAGTTGACCAAAAAACCTAAACTTAACATAACTCAAAAAATTTCCAGATTTTTCTTTCTTTTCTAAAATGACTATTTTTAATTCTAACTCTTTCTAGTTCTTTCAATTAGAGAGATGTTACAGAGATAGTCTTGGAAACGAAAGAGTATAGGGGATGGGAGGTATAGTACTATTTTTGGGAAAAGATGAATAAGTCTTATTTAATTTGGGCCGTCCGATCGTTTGATCAAAATGCACATTTTGTCTAGATAACTGATGTAAATACTTGAATTTAAGACATTTAAACTTAAGGACAAAGTATGGACACTATGGAGCAAAAAGGGAACAAGGCAACTGAAAGAACGAAGAAGAGAAGGCATGAGTCGCGGAATGGCCATGCTCTCCCCTAATATTCTATTGAGATAAGCCCTGGAAGAGATGACCACGTTGGCGATAGAAAAGAGCATTCGACGGATCACCTAACAGCCATGATACCACCAAAACTTACAGAATGTTGGAGCTAAACTCAGGGTAATTTCGGCGAGTAGCAGAGCCAGTTAGTGTGTCGCCAATCTATTCAATGAAGGACAATCAGGTCGCCCCAAGATTGCTGAAGAAGATCTCAACACACGCTAATGAGCGAAATAATAGACAAAAGGCGATTCGTTGAAGTGTTCGGCGATCCCGAATTGGATTGCCTAAATTTACAGTAGCCGAACCAAGAAAGAGTGAAAACTGAAGGCGAGATATAGAACGATCGACGCGTTGCCGACCTATCGGCGACATCTGACTAACCTCGCTGAATGGTCTGTAGCAGTCACACATTAAACTTATTTAAATTGATTTTTGGAAAGGAGAGAGGGTATTCAGAAACGAGCAAACAAAACAAATTAGAGAAAGGATACCACAAAAGGCTCTGGTGAGGGATTTTTATTGAAATATTCTTAGAGATTTTGTAATCAAGAAGATTTTTAGGTGATTTCTTAATAAAAATTCTCATTTTTCTGTATTCACTTATGGGAAAAAGAATGGATGTTAATTTTTCTACTTTTGATATGAGTGGCTAAAACCCTTCTATTGGGGTTTTGACTATGAAGCCAATTGTTGAAGTTTTGCTAGTGGGTATTGTTGAAATGAAAATAGGGAGGTTAATTTGAAGTGGGTCTAAATTGTTACTACGTTTTGAAGTTGTTTTGCATATTTAGTGTAATTGATTCTGTGTTGTGAGCTTGCTTGAGAAAGAAGCACAAAACCAAGGTAGCAATCTTAGCATCCTTAGTAGTGGGTTACTCGGATTTTAGCTCGAGAGAGTGAATTCTGAAATTTATCCTTTGTATCTAGCTCGAGAGAGTGCATTTGATGAGGACAAAGGGTTAGGCATCTTATGATCTGTGATGAAGGTCGAGAGAATTCGTCATAGAAAAGGTAATTGTTAGAGAGAAAGTTATCTTATATATGGCCCAACCTACCCACAACAAAATAACCTACTGTTTGTATCAACATTCACCATCTAAAGTAAAATTCGACAATTGGCTGGTCAATTCCCCAAATTCTACTCTATTTTTGTTTAATTCGTGAAATTGGAATGAAATTTGCCAAACATAATCATAACATTGAAGGGGTTGTGTCAAAGTTTCATTTTCAAATTTAAAGAAAAAAAAACTACTCCCTTGGGTTTCGACCCCAACCCTTGGTTGGGTTATATTACTATTAAACGATCGTTGATGCTTAGTATTGAATGAAGCATCTTTGATAGCGTTTATCATGAGACCGACGGATATTGTTGTTTTCCGGCGGTTCATGACCGAACTTGATGGGGGGAAAATTGGAAAGTCCTTGGCTGGAAAAGTAGAGAATGACGTGATAGTCTTGGAAACGAAAGAGTATAGGGGACGGTAGGTGTAGTACTATTTTTGGTAAAAGATGAAAAGGTCTTATTTAATTTGGGCCGTCCGACCGTTTGATTGGACGGTTAAGATAAATCAAGAATTAAAATGAAAAGTTATATATATGTATTAAATAATGGGAAAAGCTTAATTAAATAGGACCGTTAGATTTAATCGTAGGGTCAAGATTTAAGCTAAAGAAGCACAATCCATCTGCTCGCCTAGGTGGCAAACACGGATTGGCCGGTTTAAGGAGACATGGATTGCCAAGTTTACGCCAAATTAAATTCATTCAAATTATAGAAACTTTATTTATTAAATAGCCGTAATTTATTAAATTAAATATATATTTTTGCGATATTAGCTTATTTGACAAAATTAGTCATTCTTAAAAATAAAATTGGTATAAATTAGTAACTCATTAATTAATTAAGCTTTCTTAATTTTGAAATAATATCGAAAATGTTTATTGTAAAAATAGAATTTATATTTAATTAGAAAAATCTAGTTAACTCTTAAGAACAAAATTTATTTGACGTAAGATTTAAAAAGTGAGAATGTAAGTAGTAATAATTATGTAATATATTTAATTTTTATGAGAAATAATATTTATGAAATAACTTTATCAAAAAAATAAAATAATAAAATATCTTTTTGTATTCCTACAAAATTTCATAACAAATATATATTATTATTATTAAAACTTAAGTTAAATAAATGTGGAGAGCCAAAATTAGATGTCAACAGTGTTTACACTTGGGATTACTAAGTTCCCTCATACTCATTTTGAAATATGCAAATCACTCTCCTCATACTCATACTCGATTACTCAAGTCTTAAATTTATGAATAATTGCAAAAGACTTCTCAAAATAACTCGAAGAACTTTATTGAACTTTCCTCTAAATTTACTTTGATTTGAAAAGTGAATTTAAGAGCTATGACTAGGATATAGGATCTATCAATGATTGTTGGAGGTTTAGATAGTTTATAATAAAAAACGAGCGAAGACACAAATTGAGGAACACTGGCGCGACGCGGGGAAGAATTAAATTTTTCGTTGCAAAAATATTTTTTGAGGCAAAGGACTTTGTATCCTCTCCGCGACGCGGAGAGGGGGTGACTATCTAAAAGCTGAAATTTTAAAACGTTTCCGTGACATGGACCTGGGAGCATATTTTTGCCTGATCTTTTCTTCCTCTCCCAAACTCGATTCAACTCATACCCAAAGCAAATTCATTGACCAAATTCACGAAATTCCACAAACCCAGAACAATTTCAATGAAACCCACACAAAAACCATCAAGAAAAACTCTCATTCGCAAAACCCTCACCTCAAGAACTCAACAAGACTCCATTAATAATGAATGAAGCTATAACTTCAAGAAATTCATCAAGAATCTCAATCAGTCAACTTTAGAATGAATTCATGGCTGAAATTTACATGATTGGCATGCACGCGAACAAACCCAACACTATGAAAGCTAACATACCTCGAAAGAACTAAGTTCTTGACGAAAATCCTCAACTATCTTAATTAACTCTTGAAACTCTCTTCCTTTTCTCCTCTTGAAACCCTTCTCTCAACCTTAGGCATTTTAGAATGTGAAAAATAATGAATTAGTCTGATTAGACCCCTTAACTTGGGTGAGAAAATGTTTTATGCAAGTGGAGGTATGGAAAAGACCAGTTTACCCTTCCTTAAAATGAATTAGCTTCCTTAACTAGATAGGCTGCACTCAAATGGGCATATCCCCTTCATCCAAACTCGGAATTTAGCAAACAAAGTGGCGTTGGAAAGAGGACTCAAAGACCTTTAATTTGATACCTATGGGCCACCTAACTCATCCTGTACTAAAAGTTATGATCGTTTGAAATTGTCCCATACTAAATAATTGACCAAAGTTCAAGGTGTTACAATATCTCCCTCTTGGGAACATTCGTCCTCGAATGAGATCACTCTAAGTAGACCAAGGTGTGGGAAAGCATCTAACCTTCAACTCAAACACCCAACATGAAATTCACATTACTTATCATATCAACTTAAAGAGTACTAAGAAAAGAAATAGTACCTTAGTTTGGAATATCTTCGGAAACAAAGAGATATGGGTATCTCTTCTTCATATCCTCTTCAGCTTCACAAGTAGCTTCCTCAACAAACAGATTCCTCCATAAGACCTTGACTGATGCAACATCTTTGGTTCTCAACTTGCAAACCTGACGGTCAAGAATCTCAACGGGTATCCCCTCATAAGATAGGTTGTCCTTAATACCAATATTCTTAGTAGGTATAATAAGTGAAGGATCGCCCATATGCTTCTTTAATATAGAAATATGAAACACCGGATGGACTGTTGCTAACTCTGGCAGTAGTTCCAACTCATAAGCTACATTGCCAATTCTCTTGGATATGACAAATATACCGGGGACTAAGCTTCCCCTTCATACAAAATTTCATAACACCCTTCATGGGTGAAACCTTCAAGTAAACCCAATTATCCACCTCAAACTCCAAGTCTCTTCTTCTAACATTTGTATAAGATTTCCCACGACTTTGTGCTGTTTTCAACCTTTATTGAATGATCTTCACCTTCTCCATGGATTGATGAACCAAGTCTGGTCCTATCAACCCATCTTCACCACCTCAAACCATCCAATAGGAGATCTACATCTTCTCCCATAAAGAGCCTCATAGGGAGCCATCTGAATGCTAGAGTGATAGCTATTATTGTAAGCAAACTCTATGAGAGGTAAGTGATCATCCCAATTGGCTTTGAAATCGATCATACAAGCCCTCAACATATCTTCTAAAGTCTGACTCGAACGCTCTGCTTGACCATCGGTCTGACGATGGAAAGTGGTACTAAGGAACACCTTTGAAACCAAACATTTCTGGAAAGATTTCCAAAATTGTGTGCTGAATTGAGCACCTCTATCTGAAATTATAGACACAGGAACTCCATTAAGTCTGACTATCTCTTGAATATATAATGTGGCATAATCTTTTGCCGAATAGGTAGTCTTTATCGGCAAGAAATTGGTTGATTTAGTCATTCAATCTACAATCACCTAAATCGAGCCATGTTGCCTGCGAGATCGTTGTAAGCCAGTAATGAAACCCATATTGATCATCTCCTACTTCCATTCTAGAAGATCTATATTCTGTGCCATACCACCGGGCCTTTGGTGTTCTACCTTCACTTGTTGGTAATTGGGGGCACTTAGCAATAAACTCTACAATACACCTCTTCAAACTAATCCACCAATAAATTTCTCCCAAGTCACGGTACATATTTGTGGTACTGGGGTGGATTGAATATCTGGAACTATGAGCTTCCTACATGATACTCTCTTGGAGTTCATCCACTTTTGGTGCACATAATCTAGTTTCTCAACGGGGACGAAATAGATGAGAACCGTTCGACAGACCTTCTATAATAACCAACCAATCCCAAGATACACCTTATATCAGTTGGAGATGTAGGTCTGGGCTAATTCTGCACTGCTTCAATCTTTTGAGTGTCAACTCGAATCCTTTCACTAGACACGATGTGGCCTAAGAATGCCACAGACTCAATCCAAAATTCACAATTGGAGAATTTAGAATACAACTCTCTATCTTTGAGGGTCTGGAGAACTATTCTTAGGTGACCATCATAATCCTTCTCATTCCTCGAATAAATTAGAATATCATCAATAAACACGATAACAAACATATCAATATATGGCTTAAACACTATGTTCATAAGATCTATGAATGTTGTAGGAGAATTAGTCAAGCCAAATAACATAACAAGAAACTCATAATGACCATAATGGGTCATGAATACTGTCTTTGGGATGTCACTTTCCCTTACTCTCAACTGATGATAGCCAGATCTGATGTCTATCTTAGAAAAACAAGTGGCACCCTGAAGTTCATCAAAAAGATCATCAATTCTTGGAGGGGATACTTAATCTTTATGGTGACTTTGTTCAACTAGCAGTAATCAAAACACATCCTAAGAGAACCATATTTCTTCCTCACAAATAAGACCGGAGCGCCCTAAGGTGAGACACTAGGTCGAATAAAACCCTTATCAAGGAGATCTTTCAACTGCTCTTCTAAGTCTTTCAACTCGGCTGAAGCCATTCTATATGGCAGAATAGAGATGGGTCGAGTATGAGGAAGAATATCTATGCCAGAATTGATTTCTCTCTCGGGAGGGACTCTAGGAAAATCATCTGGAAAGACCTTCAGAAACTCACTCACAACTGGAACTGACTGAATAGACGGTGTCTAAACACTAAGAGTCATTAACTCAGACTAATTGATAGATGCACCCCTTAGAGACTAACTTTCTGGCCTTAAGGTACGAAATGAAATGACCTATAGGCACCGTTGAACTACTCTTCCACTCTAGAACTGGCTCATTAGGAAACTGGAAGTTAACTACTCAATTTCTACAATAAACTGAGGCATAACAAGCATGAAGTCAGTCCATACCTAGAATAACATCTAAGTCCACCATGTCTAACTCGACTTAGTCAGCAATGGTGTCCTTATGATTGACAGAGATGACATAGTCACGATAAACTCTCTTAGCTAAAATAGACTCACCAACAGGTGTGGAAACACTTGAGGGGTCAAGAAGTTGTTCAAGAAGAATATCAAACCTCAGAGCAATATACGGAGTCATAAAATATAGACTCGCACCTAGATCAAGTAATGTGTATACATCAAAAGTAAAGACTCTGGCCATACTAGTGACAACATTTGGCAAATTCTCCTGCTCTTGACGGTTGGTGATAGCATACAGACGGTTTTCTCCTCCGCATGTCCCTGAAATAGCTCCTCTAGGTGAAGCTCTGTCTGGTGGAGCTGCTGAAGAAGATTGGACTTTATTGCCCCTATTACCATTACATTGCCTGTTCTTAAGGCACTCTCTCATGAAGTGACCTATCTGACCGCACTTGAACAGCCCGTGGAGCCATCACGACACGTTCTTGGGTGGTTCCTACCACACTTAGCACAAGTAGGAGTCCAATTAGCCCCTTGTGCCACACTGAGATTGAGTAGTCCGAGCTCTGAAATTCTGCATATTGTGATTCTTGAACTCACATATGTTCTTTGGTGAAGGTGCCCTAGCTAAGGATGGTGCACGCCCAGTTGGCCTTTGTTGGAAAGATGACCAATTCGCATTTCCAGCCTTTTGTTGTCCAAATTCATTACATGTTGTCTTGGCCTCTTACTACAAAACTCCTCTCTATCTTCCAGCTTATCTTCCTCAACCTATTGCACATGGATCATAAGCCCTGCTATATCTATGTCCCCTATCAGCATGGCATCCTTACCCTCTTTACTTGACAAGCAGGATAGTCCAGACACAAATAGATTCATCCTGCTCCTCATATCAGCAACCATTTCCGGAGCCTAGCGGGACAGTTGAGTGAACTTGAGGTTGTACTCATGCACACTCATAGACTTCTTCTTAAGAGTGAGAAATTCTCTTACTTTTGCCTCTCTCAGCTCACAGGGAAAGAAACTCCCCATGAAGTCACTTTCAAACACAGCCCAACTCACAATTGGTGCCCCTTCTGCCCTGCTCTTTTTCCATCGGTCATACAAATTCTAGCAACACCTTTCAGTTGGTAGGCAACTAACTCCACACGCTCAACATCAGCAACGTGCATAACCTCAAATACCTTCTGCAGGTCTTCCACAAAGTTTTCCGGATCCTAAGTGACACTTGAACCGGTGAAGTCTGGAGGATTCATCCTCAAGAACTCACGAATCCTGGATGTATCAGCCACATCATGCCGAACCCCTCTTTGTTGACCAACTTGACTCAACATCTGGATAGCATTTCAGAACTCAACACTAGTGACCTCTCCTTGAGGGAGTTGCACTTCTGTTGCATGGGGAACCCCTTGATCCTGGGGATCAACATTTCTCCTAGCAGGATGAACTCAAAAAGCTCTTCTTCATGGAGGCATGATCTGAAAAGATACGCACAAGCACGAATTAGAAAGAGACTTTTATAGAGTTGAACTCTATCACACGAAAAGAGTAAGAAGGAAGGTAATTGTTTCCTAAATGTTGTAGCCTCCTAATTATAGATATGGCAGACTTCACACTCATAAATAGGACTCTACAGAAATAGCTTCATAGACACCCTAGGACTCTTGAATTATGTCCTCTAATACTAAGTATGTCACGCTTCGAGCCTACACCCTGGATGTGGCCGACACTCGAGAACCATTTTTGGTCCCTAAGTCAATCCTTGGCCTGGCTTACTACTCAGCAGAAGACTTACTCAACAACATAAGAACTCAAATACAAGAATTTACCCATAGGATCTCAATAATAAACCAAATCAATAGAGGTCTGAAAGAATATACTTAAACATAAATGGTTTACTTCAAGTCTCAAAACATCACAAAAGAAGATAGGGAAAAGACTCTTCAAAACTACTGTCTATGAATCCTCTAATAACTATGATGGAAGTTGGGACAAGACCCACGACATTTTAAAATTGAAAAGTAGATGTGGAACACTCCAGAAGCAAGGAGGCTCACCAAAGCTAACTCGAACTACAAGTGGTATCAATAGAGCGCATGCTGATGACCCTGAACACCTTTTAAAAATCTTGAAAAGTAACGGCCAAAGCGACACAGCCCGTCGCTTTTCTGGAAATTAAATTTTGAAAAACCCAGAAAAATGACAGACTAAAGGACTCTGTTCATCGCTTTTCTAGGTTTTTTTAAAAAAAAAATACAGAAAAGTGACGGATAAAACCACCTTGTCCATCGCTTTATATGCATTTATTTTACAACAGAAACCGGACAGTTTCCGCTGCCCACCAGCAAATTCAATTTAATTCAAATCAATTCAGCCTAATCACGCAATATACATAATAAACATGCTACACAAAATATAAAACAACAAACTTACATTAACCTTCAAAAATACCTAAAACACAATTTAAAGATCTATAAAGTCTTTCAAGATTAGATGTCTAAGGGGTGTAGTCTATGAAATCACATTCCTTATCATCACTCTACTCGTCGGTGTCATGGGCATGAGATGTTTTAGCAAGTCGACGAGCGAGGTTCGGTACTTGTTCTTTGTTTTGCTGAATGGTCTCACTCATGCTTTCTTGTTCAACTACTCTTCTTCGCTCCGAATTTGTCAGTGCTGCTGTAAGTTTTTCTATCGATCCGACAAAGAAGTAATCTGAACACCGTCAAGTGTCTCGACTTAACATGACGATCCAATACCTTCTAAGTCTGACTGGAGTCATCGTACATCATATCGAGAGCCTTGACAATAGACTCTACCTTTGTGTGTCCCCCTACCACTTTTTATAGTTCAAATTTGAGTGGACATTTCAGGTGTTAATTGGACCGAACTATCTAGATTCTCATTCACATACAGATTATACTGCTCTACATATTAAAAATTAAAATTAGCATCAATATATATAACGACCTATTCTCATCGTTATGGAAAAACCAATAGAGAAGGAATTCGGGCCAGAAAAATTTTGAGTAGTAACTTGGAAATTTCTCACATGGGCCAGACTTGGATGAAATCTAAGTCAGGTGAGGGCTAGGGCAATTCGATAATGTATGGAGGATTTAATTAAGAGTTTGATCACGTGAGTGAATAGCCAAGATGTTAAGTAGCCTGTATGGCTTTACAAAATCAAATTTGGGCTAGTAAAACTACCGAAACTGATCTTGGCATGAAAGGGTAGTTTTAGAACGTCAAGGGTTGAAGATGTGTTGCGAAATGGGAGCTTGGAACTCAAATTCTGAGTTTCTGTCTCCGTGCGAGCCGCTGGGGTGGGGTTAGTTCCGCTAGGGAGGGCGACAGCTGTGGTGGGACAGTCGCGATTTAAATTATGGAAAACCCCAAAAAGGTTATTTTCTACAAAACTTCGTTCTTAAGAGCTAAGGGATGACCCATGGCAGTTTCTTATCAAATTCTCATGAATTCTCACACTAAAGGTAAGTTTATTACTCCCCTAATCCGTATTTTGATTCTTAGAACTTAGAATCCCTGTTAATTATCATTGGGGGAGGGTTTTGGCCTAAATTTAATGGTGGGGAAAAGCCCTAGTTGAGCATTAGGATCATGGGTTTGGCCTTGGGTTAATAGTTTGTTATAATCCGGGTAAACTAGGCCTTGTTTATTGATCCTTGCATTAATTACTAGTTTTAGACCAAGAACAAGCTGAAAGACTCCGGAAAGGGAAGGCTTAAGTGTCTTAGGAGTATTTAGGTTTAGTTTTGAAGTATGTGATGGTACGGCTTCCTGTTGTGTGATATATGCATATTAATTGCTCTATTGTATGCATGCATATATGTGAATAGGGAAACATGAATCGAATCTAATGAAATGATTATGTGTGAAAAATTACATGCCATGAACTTGTTACTTGACTGTGTGACTATGTGCACTGTTCATTATAGGTGTAATTTTGACTGTGGTTGTGTTGATTGGACTGGGTGTCACGTTCTGATACATATATTGGACAGAGTGTCACGTTCCAACACATATATTGGACTGAGTGTCACATTCTGACACATGTATCTTGGATCGGGTGTCACGTTTCGACACACTAACAGTTTAGTGTGGATTCCATGAGAGCACCACTTGTAATGATTACATTTATGTCTACTTGTCGTTGATATTGGGAAAATGTATCTTGCTCCTGAAATGGTAATTGAATTGTTCATCTTATATATGTGTGTGTGTGTGTGTGTGTTTACTGTGTTGTAATTACTTGCTTATATTTCGCTGATTGGAGTAGCCATGTGATTCTATCAGTACACCGTGGTTTCATGTACTGATACTTCACTTGCTCTTTCTTTGTTGAGTACAGTGCATCTTCGGGAGGCTACTAACATACCTCAATTAGGAGATCATTGACCAGACCAGATTTGAGGGTGAGCCAGTTTTTTCATGCTGTCATGAATCCATTATTTGTTTTAGTCCATTCTTTCCAGACTCAGCTAGATGTTTAGACATTTTACTTATGTTTAGCTTTTAGGGTTGCACCCCTTTTTCTTAGACTTGTTGATTAGTAGAGTTTTGGTACAATGACTTTCAGGTCTAGGGGTTGAATTTTCGCGAGGGTCATGATTAGTTGTTTTGTTAAACCTTCGGAGTTTATGGAAACTTCATATTTAATTTGTCATTTAAACCTTCTTCTGTAACATTAAATGGTTTAGTTTCTTTAAGTTGTTTAGTCGGGTTGTAGTAGTGGTTCTCCCACCGGAGGATTAGTGTGGGTGCCAATCACATATATTCATTATTCATATTTACTTTTCATATTAATTACTTACATAAGTTTGTTCAGCCCTTTACTCTACCTACACATCCGGATCCGACTCATTTTCTTTCTTTTTCACATGAATCTTCTTGAAACTTCCGGTACAAGGGGAGTGCGCCCCATTTCTTTTTCCTATAAATAAAAATGAAATTTATAACAATATTCATCAACTAATTATATTTCTAATTATGTATTTAAAAGCTTGTATTAGAACTTACTATCTCTCTTGTAATCGTTTCAACGCTCTTTGCACCTCCGGTGTGCAACAAACCACCCTTAAGATTGGCTCTAGCCTTTTTGACTTGTTCAGACATTGCCTTAAACTTATCCGTGTTCCAATACTGACGCAATTCATCAAAAATATCAGGCAACATCCAACCTAGACAGTGATCAGTATCCTAGACTTTCTTTAGCCAGCTAGACAATCTCGCAAATGCCCTCCTCTCAAATGTGGTCGCAATGACCATATTGTATCTCCGTTCCCAAGTACACACAATCTGAAAAAAATGAATAGCGTTAGGTAATTAAAAAAAAGTAAAGTATACTGAAATTATTAAATTTAATTAAAAAATATTTACCTTAAACTCATCAAACATCGTCTGGCATAAACTGTTTGGGATCTCGCTCCAAAAGTGATAAGCATGTGTAAAAAGTTTTCTCACTCACTCTTTTAAAGCATGGGCAACATCCTTTGCAGGATTCCACCTTCAAAATACATAATAACATGTTAGTTCATGCATAATATATTAAAGTATAAAAAATAAGTAAAATAACAAAACAAACTTACGATGATCCATCCGACTCAATTACGACTCTGCCAATCCTATCCCTCTTTCTCGGTGCTAGAGCAAATGTCTCATCTGGTGTAGCACTAGGTATAGGTGATACACCAGGATGCGCATAATGTTGAGTCAATGGAGATGTACCGGCCACAACATCTGACTACTCACTACTATTATCTCTAATCCTCGTGGCAAATAGTTGAGGAGATGTACTTGCGGGAGATGGAGTACCAGTCGATAACCTATATGTCGATAAGGCTTGTGCTCAATGAATAGCCTCTAAAGGTAGGTCCTCGTAGCATCGTGGAGGCAATGATTATGAAGAAGAGGAAGCACCGGCTGGTCGACGGTAATTATGATAATATGCCTGAGGATCCGCTGTACCAAACGGAACAGCCAATAAATAGGTATCATGATTAATGCGCTCCGGCGTAGAATAAAGAAATCCTGAAATATCCTCAAAATCTTTAGGTCTCCTAGACTTTTTCTTTTTAGCCTTGTTAGGCTGGCTAACTCTAAGATGCTCACGAAATCTATCACCCTCACCCCCTAATGACCTATGTATACAAATTTACATGGATAATATATACAAATCATAAATTAAATAAAATTAGTATTAAAAAATAAAATAACTTACATACTAGCCATATAGTCTATCATTCTATTTCTATTCTCCTCACTTGTTTCATTTTCATCATTCTCCCATTCTTCCTCCTCAGTTGTTTCATTTTCATTGTCACATTCTTAGTCATCAAATGATTCATTTTACTCATCCTCATTTATTTCTTCCTCAACATTTATCATTATCTCATCATTAGATACTTTTTCTAATATATGTTGAGGATATTCTAGTGTGGTTTCCAATTAAGCATCAACTTGTTGCTGAACAATTGCAACCTTATTTTGGTACGTCACATCTAAGACATTGTTAATTTCAATTCTTCCCACATGTTTAGTCTTTATAGCAACCCACCAATCATCTACGCAATGATAGCATAATACACTTGTTTAGCATTTAGTGTAATGATGAAAGGATCATAACTTATGTATTTCCTGGTGTGCCTAACTTCAATTATATTATGTTGTTGGTCCACCTTTGTGCCTCTATGTGATGGGTCAAATCACTTACACTGAAATAATACGATCTTCTTTTTAGGCCAACTTGAATACCTTACTTTAATAATCTCATGAATGACACCGGCAATAATATTCAATAGTTTGACCGGTACCATCAACATCACCTTGTATGTAGACACCACTATTATTTGTTTTCTTATTCGTAGAAACTTCTTCAGTTTGAAACTTAAAACCATTGACACAATACTTATTCATTGTCTGAACAGGTCCAAGTGCAACTTCTCTCACTAATTGCAAATATTCGGCATTCATCGTAAACTTATATATTGTTATTCAAAATAATACAATTCAATATAACATGAATACATTATTAAATACTTATTGATTCAATATAAGCTTGCACAGTTACATATTCTCTTAGCCATTTGGAAAATCCCGTATAGATGGTTTCATTACCCCATGTGTTTACGAACAAGCTCATAATTGTACATTCAGATTTTTTGTTAGTTAATAAACACTTATTAGTATGTAATTTGATAATATACTTTAACACTTACTTGAGATATGGTTGAATCTCTGAAAAATTAAGCAAAATATGTGTCACACTTGATTCCATTTCCATACTAGTGAAGCTTCATTTTCCAGGCTTTTTAGACCCTCGACCATTTTGATTAAAAATTGATATCGGTGGAAACAAAGGATCGACATCACCTTCATCATTGCGATTGGGTGTGTTTCTCCTACATGACACTTCATCTCCAAAGTAATAAGAATAAAAATCACCAGTTTCTCTCCTAATATGATCTTGAACAACTGATCCTTCGATCTTTCCCCTTTGCTCAATTGTTTGCTTGGAACTGCCAATTTTTCTGCATGTATATATCTATATATGATAATTAAGAAAAATAAACTTAGTGAAAATAACTTAGTGAATATTTCAATGTTACATCTCATATGGATACATCCATCTTGTTTGAACTGGACCTCCGAGGCGGGCCTCTTATACAAGGTGAATTCGAAGATGCCCCATCACATCAAAGAAACCACATGGAAGAATCTTCTCCAACTTAGTAGTAATAACATGAATATTTTTCTTCATCTTATCTAAACTACTCTCCAATAACTTTCCAGAACACAAATCTGTTGGGTATATATTTATATCTATTGCAGTCCTTTATGTTCAGTTATTTGTTATTCAGGTATCTTACATACTCGTACATTCAATGTACTGATGTCATTCGACCTGCATCTTTTATGATGCAGATTCAGGTACTTAGGATCTTTAACAGGAGTTCCGTTGAGATCACTTTATTTGCTCGTCAGCTTTGAATAAGGCCTCCTTGCTTCCGAAAGACTCCATCTTTTATGAGTTATTAGTAGTAGTTTTTTTATTGACGTGTCGTAGGTCTTGTCCTTACACTTGTCTTTATACAGTAAAGGCTTCATACATACATAATTTTGGAGAGTCTTTCAATTTCAAAGGTTTTATTTAAAACTTATATTTTATTCTCAATATATTCAGAGATATTTGAGATTCAGTAAGCAGTTCTTAAACATTTCTTTCAGTTTGATGTTTGTATATGCTTGAGTTAGTCTTTCGCTTGTAGTAAGCCATGATGGGATTTCACTTGGGGACAAACAATGGTTCTCGAGTGTCGGCCATGTCTAGGGTGTAGGCTCATGTTGTGACATGTTCTTTATTTTATCTTCTTCAATTTTTTCTTCTTTCAGTTGAATTAAGTAAATAATACAATGTCTTCAATATTACTGGAATCTTCTTTCATGAGAAAAATCGCGCATTTCTCATGTGTAGAGTCACTTGCTTTAGAAGTTACTTTAATTTTGAGTTGTTTGAACTTATCCCCATATCAATGCTCAATACTAGTCCCAATAATATATAACTCATGCTCAAAGTTTTAAAACATAACACTTTCTCAATTTGAGGTAATTACTCAAAAGATCCTCTTTAAAGAGGTAATACTTTGAAAACTTCTCTAAACTCATAACTCATTTAGAAATAGATGTTTCTCTCTTTGAAAAATGTAAAAGTGTTACACTTGCGAATACTTAGTTCCCTTATATTCATTTTGAAACATGAAAGACAACTCTTCTCATTCATACTCATTTACTCAAGGTTTTGCTCAAAACTATAATCAATTTCAAAAGAATGCTCAACATGACTCAAAAATGATCTCTTGAACTTTCCTCTTAAATTTACTTTACTTTAATTTGAAATGTAAATTAAGAGATGTGATTAGGATATATAGGATCTCTCAAGGATTAATGAATATAAAGAAGAGACTATTGGTACGATTCGAGGGAACACATACGGAAAGAAGGACGGAAGGATAAGGGACCTGGCGACCCTGGCGCCAACCCCCAAACTACTGGGCAGTGTTTGGGGCGCACTGCTGGCACGGCACGCAAGGCCCCAAAATACTGACCAATAGTTCAAGCACTATGGCTGGCGCGGTGACCCACCGTTCTGCCCAAAAATCCGACGAATTTTCTTGCTCAATTTCAAGTCCTAACTCATCTAGAATCAAATGATTTCTTCCAAACTCTCTTTGAATCATAAACCCAATACAAATTCAATGAAATCCCACACAAAATCTATCAAGAACATCACTCATTCACAAGACTCTCACCTCAAGAATTCAAAAAACCCCATAGTTAAAGAAAGAGGCTAAAACCCAAGAACTGCTCAAGAATCTCATTATGAATGATTTCATGAATGGAAATTAGATTATTGGAGTGTGGACGACCAATCCCAACACTGTGAGAAGCTTACATACCTCGAAAGAATACTTGTTCTTGGCGAAATCCTATGTTCTTAAAAGAACGCTTGAAACCTTGCCCCTTTTCTCCTCTTGAAACTTCTCTCTAAAAGCCCTAAGTGTTTAGGAATGTGGAAAACTGATCTAAATCAGATTAGACCCTTATTTGGGTAGAAAAAACGTTTTAGTCTTAGTGGGTAAAGGAAAATACCAAAATACCCTTTCTTAAAATGGGTGAAATGCCTTAACTAAAGAGGTTGAGCTAAAACGGGCATAACTCCTTCATCTGAGCTCGGAATTTAGCAAACTTGGTGGCGTTGGAAAGAGGACTCAATGACCTTCCATTTGATACCTCATGGGCCACCTAACTTATTACGTGCTAAAAGATATGGTTGTTTGAAGTTGACCCAAAACTTAAAAAGTGACCGAAGTTCAAGGTATTACATGACACTTGTCTTTATACAGTGGAGGCAACATAGATAGACAGATTTGGAGAGTCTTTCAGTTTCAGAGGTTTTATTTAAAATTTATATTTTATACTCAATATATTTAGAGATATTGAAGATTCAGGAAGCAGTTCTTAAACATTTCTTTTAGTTTGATGTTTGTGTATGCTTGAGTCAGTCTTCCGCTTGAGTTAGTCAGCCAGGATTGGGGTTCGCTTGGGGACCAACAAAGGTTCTTGAGTGTCGGCCACGTCTAGAATGTAGGCTCGGACCGTGACATGTAATTTATTTTATCTTCTTCAATATTTTCTTCTTTCAATTGAATTAAGTAAATAATGACAATGTCTTCAATATTATTGCAAACTTCTTTCATGAGAAAAATCGCACATTTCTCATATGTTAAGTCACTTGCTTTAATTTTCGCATGACTTGAATAAATATCAAGTTTAATATAATTAACTGTCTTAATAGAATATAATAATATGATCATATACCCTCACATATGCAAATATATAACTTATGTACGATCAAATGGTATGTAGCATATCAAATAATCTTCCTGCATTTGCATAACCAACAATTCCTTAATAATATTGACTAAATATAATAAATTTATTTCAATATTTCATTTCACTCGAATATCTTCACCTAAAATAAAAATATATGTTTGCCTGCACATTAATAAAAAATACTACCTCATAAAATAGTAATAACATAATACATAAGTGCATCAATTGCTTGTTTGCAGTATAACATGGTACTTTCTAACCAATTTAATGAGATCCAAATTAAACTTCTTTTTTTTATATTAAAGTGATTATGTTAATATTAAAGTCCCAATCAATTAGATTTACTTGCATCAATCTTAATTATATTAAAGTGCTTATGCTAATGTCAATTTTATTTAAGTTAATTACTATCAAAAAATTTTAAAAAATGGGAGGGAGGAATAGTATCTATATAACATGTCTATCAGTCTTCTATTTGATAACAAAATAATAATTAACTTTATTAATTAATATAGAGATATTTTCGTACATATAAATTAAAAATGGTTCGACAATGTACGATAGTAGTAATTGCCAACGACTAATTAACCTTAATTTAGTACTCCACATGAAATAAATATACCTTTGAAAATCCGAAACATACGGTTATTGTAATTAAACTAAAATTGGACAGTCTTATAATTGGATATTGTCTAAAAGAATCATTGTTAAAAGAAAAAACCTTAATCCACATTAATCTATAACTAAACTCAATTATTTAACTATAAATATAGATTTGTGATTAAACTATATAATATCTCAGCACTGTGATAGAATAAACCAATTACCTATCTCTTGCTGCTAGCTTCAAGTTAAACTATTCTTCTTGTGTCTCAAGGTACTTGTATTAATTAATTGATCTCAATATTGATCATAGATTTTATACTTTAATAATCTACTATAAGTTGTGATTTTCAATTCATGTATATTAATTGTTGCTCGTTTATATTTTTCAGTAATCAATCAAGGAGGGATATATCTAGGAAGGACTTTGTTGCTTCGATGGTTAGTCTTTCTGAACGAATTTATATGATATATTTTTTTCGAGATTCAAATTACTACACATAAATTTTGAATTTTTTTTTTAAAATCATATTGATATGAGAAAAATTACAACTTATAGTACTTTTTGTATTGACACGAGAAGAATTGCAACTATGAACAATTTATTGATACGAGTAATTCTTAGTTTAATTATATGAAGAATTTTTATTTTTTTTGTACGAGTAGAAACGTGTAGTTTTATTAATTTATATATTTGAAAAAGTAAACAAACAATATATTAAGTACTTTTCTTTCTGCTCTTCTATGTGAATAGATAGAGATTAGATATTATCTTATTCTTAATCTTTTAGTACATTTTTTTCTTTTTGAAATTTTGTGTCTATGTAACAGGGCGTTTTTGGGAATATAATATAACTATATAGTATAACATATTAAATAAAAACGACTTTTTGACAAAATTTTGGTAAGGTTGAGCCAATTTAGGTTAATATATATACTAAAACTAACTTTAATGGGACCAAAATAATTAAGCAGTTATATTTTATGGGCTAATGTTTTTCACTTCTAGCTTTGATTAAGACAAGTAATGAGAAAATGACTTGTAATTATGAAGCTATAAGGTATCATACCCCAGAGATTATGGCTTAACTTTACTTGAGTTCGATTTTCCCTGAAAATGATGGAATAAGTTTTTCTTTCTCTTAGCGACTATGAGCTCATAGCAATTTGTTTTCTAACCTATGAAAAAAAAAATTGTATTTTGGATAAAACGATATAAGTTTTTTAAAATTCAAGAAGTTCTACTGGAAGTATGTTTTGGTACATCATACTTTTTTTTTTCAGTCTAAGATTATAAGATTAATTTTTTTTTTCTAATTCCTTAAATTTTGTGTTCTGTAAAACCAAGTTAAACAAATTAAAACCGAGATATTCTAGTTTTTACTTTTTTCACATTCTGTTAACAAACTTTTCACCAAAAGTCCAAAACCACCGGAACAATTGTTTTGCTTAGTTTTTACACTTTGCAGTTTCTAATAAAGCTTCAATTTAAAATTAAATCAATGCTAATAAAAAAAGTGAATTCAATATTAAGAATGACAATAATAATAAACATTTTTCCTTTAATTCTATATTAATTTAGATAATGAAAATACATAACTTAATTTTAGTTTTTCTTCTATGTTTAGTCATGTAATAACACTATTTATTACACTTATTTTGACATGCATGATTTAATATTTTTAAATTATTATATTTTTTTATGAATTATTAATTTGTAATATTTGTTTTATACTATTTCATTATTATTTTTGATATGTATCACTCATGTTATTTTCTTTTTAAAAAAATACCTTAGATTATTGTATTTTTGTAGGACTAAAGATATATTTAAATTAAAGTTAATTATATGTTTGTAATTTATCAAGAAACCGAAAAATCAAAAAGTCCAATGTAGTTAATTTGATTTATAAATTTTAAAATCTGATAATATTAATTTGACTTGACACCCAATCACGTCGTCCTGGAATCCCGTTTAGTCGCTGTTAGATTAAACGGGTGTGTGTCTGGAGGACCACAAAAATGAGAACACTACTCATCATCCAATAATAAGAAGCAAAATCCGACGAAATTGTCATAATTCATTACTCTCTCTTCTACTTCACAGTTGAAATAAATCTGACCAAGATAGAGAAATTTCACAATTACTTTCCTCATAACAAATTCTAAATACTAGAATTACCTGATCTGGTATACGAGGAATTGTAACAGAATTGGAGAGGTTACTATTATCGAACTGTCAGATGTAGTAGTAGTTGATATGGACGTACCATTGATGATGATGAAAAAGAGGAAGATATGTGATACTTATACACCGGGAAATGTAGTTTCTCCGGTGGCGAGTTCTGAGAATTATGAATCGGACGGGAGTTCAATGTCTTGTTGTTCAAGGAACGGATCAAGCAACTCGAAATCACTAGATCTGGATGTACGCCCAATCATTCGAGTTTTACTTGAACTGAATTTTCTCTGTTTTTTTTGTATGTATATAGATATTTATGGGGATTATAATGTATTTAAAATTGGATATATATCTGATAAGAGTGTATTTGAATTTTGAATTTTTGCAGGCCAACGGTGGAGAAGTTGCAGACAAGTAAGTAGTGTTATTTATTTTTTGGGCTCTTCAAATTTTAAAATTGATCATTTTCATTTTTTCTACTAGTAGTACTATATAGGCATCGCTCCTTTATTTTATCTATCTCTGCAGAGAGAAGAAGTCGATTGAAGAAGAATCCGAGTCGGAGAAAATGCCTCCACTAGAAGAATTCGGTGAAGTAGAATTGAACGAAATGCCTCCACTAGAAGAATTCGGTGAAGTAGAATTGAACGAAATAATTCCGACTACAGAAGAAATTGAAGAGTTTTTTACAAGATGCGAACTAAGGACATGTAAACGCCTTCGAGAAAAGTACATAATCCTCTCTCTCTTATGGTTTTTCAATATTTGATATTAGTATTGAAGTCCTACTATGTATTCTCCTCTTTTGTTTTCCACTCTTCTTTTCTATCGTTTGCCCCAATTCAATTTTTGAGGTTACAAAAGTTATTTTACCAAAAAGTGTGTGCTTGTAAGTGAGATTTCGAAAGGAAAGTACTAAATGATCAGAAAATTTGGTCATAATTTGGCTAAAAAATTTATAAAACTATACTAATATTTTTTTAATTTTAAAATAAACTGATCTTTTTTCCATTTTTAGTTAAAAGGTATTAAAGTTAAAAAGGTAAAAATATTTTAAAAGATAAAATAACATTCTGGCCAAATTTTCTAGCCAAATTTTTTTTTCCATTTCGAAAATAGTTAATATTCTTTTTGATATTTTTCACCCAACAAACAAAACCTCCTTTCCTTTAACATTGTATAACAAGTTATCAGTATCAATTTCCGATTGAACTTATAAAATTTAAATTTTAAATTTTGCGTGGTATATTTGTGCAGGTACAACTTCGACTTTGAGAAAGAGGAACCATTGGAAGGTCGTTTCGAGTGGGTCAAAATATGAAAAATGAAATTCTAAAAGATGAAGGTCGAGGATTTCTTATTAATAATTGGTAGCACTAGCTAGGCTAGCTAGACTGCTTAGAATAACTTAATTATCTAATTTAATTTAATCTATGGCAGTACATTAATTAATTAGTTCTAGTAAGTTTTAGGTGGTCATTGTTTTCCTTTTCTTTTAAGATAACATATGATCTAATGCACTTACATTCTTCTTTAATAAAGAGTACATATTTCCTCTATTTTTTAAAATTGAAATTAACTATAATTTTGTCTTTAATTCTGATTGTAGATTTGTAGTTAATAGAATTAGTGATGAATTTGTTGTTAAGCTGCATAATTTTGTCTGTTGTTAATTTTTATTTTTAGGTTAATTAATTTTGTGGTATAGGAATTAGGAGTTGGTGGCTGCGTACACCGAGATTCTCTTCCATTTTTTCTCACTTCAATTGATTTGTAAATATGCTTTGATTTTGTTAAGGAATATGCTTTAACCTCAATATGAAATTTCGTGACACAAATTCAAATTTAACCAGACTCGTTTTGAATACTTGAGGAAACTCAAAAATGTTTGCTAACAACGCCTTTATATTTGTCAACTGTATGGAATATTGGGTGGAGATATATATGAGGGAGAAGAAACGATAAGGAAGTGAGACTAGAGTGACTATTATTCTTTAGATGCGCACAAGGTAAAATAGCATGAGAGTTAACAAAGAATATTATACCAATTTTAAAAATTATATACATAAAATATCTAATTTTATGAAAAGACCATAAATTCACATTTCTCATATAGTTAATATATAAATGCATCCGTACCACAAACTACATAGAAAAAGTAACCCATATTAAGGGCTCGTTTGGACATGCGATATGATATCAGATATGGAATCATGATATGGTATCATAATATGGAATCATGAGATGAAATTGAAGTTTTGTTTGGACATGTGATATGAAATTTTTGTGTTGTATATTTTCTCATAAATATAAAAATCTCATAAGTTGTAAAACTATTAAAATAGCCCCAATTGTTTATTCAATCTTATCAAATAAACAAAAAATTATAAAATCGCATAATAAATTA
>JAJONQ010000786.1:0-40675 GCA_036250385.1 Solanum microdontum
AGGTTTAAACTTGGTTCAATAAGGTAATCATCTCGAGACTTTTTTATGATTGTTTTTATGAATTTCTACGGACGTTTCGACAAGTTCGGGCAATATGGAAAATCTGCTGATTTAAGATTAATTATGAACTATTTAAAGGTGCGTACCAGCTGTGTATATATAGTGTTTGTGAAGCTTAGGGCATAAGGAACAACTTTTGTGAAGGAACTACGGTCTTTGGAGAGTTCATTGGAAAGGTATGTTAAGGCTATTCCCTTCGTTCGACATGTTTCCTTAGAGGTAGTTAATGTTGGTGATCTTGTAGATGTAATTGTGAGTGGTTGGCTGATTGAGTGGTTATAAACCCTCATTTTAGGAACTCATAATCTGTTAAGAATGACCCTAAGTTAGAAACAACTTGGAGTTTATTCATATATATTGTTTATAGCTAAATTGCTTGCTTTTAGCCTATTCAATTGTTTGTTGTCGCCCTTGGGGATATTGTGGTTAGTTGTTGAGCTATGAACTTCCTATGGAGGCTATGATGTTGTCTAATAGGACTATGTTATTTCCCAAGAGGGCTATGTGTTTCCCACGGGGCTATATTGATGCCAAAGAGTGTTATGTGTTGCCTATGGGGCTATTTTGACACCAAAGAGTGTTATGTGTTGCCTATAGGGCTATGTTGATGCAAAAAAAGGCTATGGCAGCCCACCGAGCTATGATGTTGCCTAAGAGGGCTATATGCTTCCTACAGGGCTATATCGTTGCCAAAAAGGGTTATGTGACTTCTTACAAAGACAAGGGGCTACCGATAGGGGTATGTAGATTGATTTGGCACCTTCTGGGTTTATGGGGGCCTAGGTAGGTGGTATGATGTTTGTACCTGCCGAGCTTATGGGGGCTTGGTTAGGTTGATGTTTGATTATTTTTTGTATTTTTTAGATTTAGTAGTGGGTTAGCATGCTTATCTAAAATTTTGATTTCCATACGTGATTGCTTTTGGTATATTATGATACTTGCTCACTTAGTCTATAGCCTTTCATACTCTGTACATTATTTTGTACTGAAGCCCCATTGCCTTGGGGGCACTGTATTCATGCATGCAGGTCGCGACAAATGACCCAGTAGACCTCCTCAACAATAGGATTGACTTCTATCCGATTGGTTAGCCCCTTTCCTCCGGAGCTGTCAGAGTTAGGAGGTTTGTTGCCTTTTGTTGTATTTATCTTTATGGGTAGGCTGGGGCCTTGTCCTGCTAATCTTTACTACTCTTAGAGGATTGCAGACTAGTGTGTAGGGTGTATAGCTACGTTATGGCCATACTGACCTAGTTTGTTGGTTTGCTGAAGCGTGTGAGCTATTTGATGTATTGTCTTGATATATACCTGCTTTCAGTTTTGGTATAGATATCATGGTGGCCTCGACGGCCCAATCGGGACTTTTGTGATAGTTGGCTATTTATTTATATGATCTCCTAGGAGTAGCTGTTTCCTTTATAGATCAGTTGACAGGGGCCTTGCCGGCCGAGGGGGTAGTTTTAAGTCGAGATATACTTGTTTGTTTTCTTGATTACGTGTGGCTGCCATGCGCTAGTAGCAAATGGTTCAGCAGGGTCAGCTCGGGCCTGAGTTTGGCATTAGGAGCCAGTTTGACCCCTCGAGTTTGGGGCGTGACAGGAAGTGTCATCTTGGTATTTAAATGATGGGACAACGATTAGATACCCGAATGACAAACATGTGACAATTGCAACGGTTCTCATGCATAATTCAAAATGCAATGTTAAGAGTGCTAACCTTCGAGAACGGATCGGGTCCCTCTCTGTAGTTTGAATTTGATTTCATAGATCTTTCCCGGCCTCCCTTTCCTATAGCCCTTTCACCATGTGTGTATACCTACAAAAGGTATGAGACTGAATTTGCTAAAACATATATAACTGAAAAACAAGGATACCTGATCTTGCATAGTCATGAAAGGGTGGATTGCTTCAGGCAGGATCCATTCAATAAGGTTTCAGCATTCCAAACTTCAGTGTGATTATCTCGGTCAGGTCTTCTAAGAGCTTCAAGTTGTTGTTTGATACACAAGATTAAGCACACAAGTTGCACATGCTACATACTCTGCCTCAGTTGTTGAAAGAGAAACTAAATCTTGCCTTTTAGTTCCCCTTGAATGAGAGATCAACCTAGAAAATGAGTCATTCCTTCTCTTTCTATCAACTTCCTAACCAACATAATCAGTATCACCATATTCCTTCAAACAACAAAAAAAATCTCCTGATGGATAGAGTAGAACTAGGTCCCTATCTTTATCAAATGTCTTAGGATTCTCTTAGCAGCCTTCAAATGTGATTCCGTTGGACAAGCTTCAAATCTTGCATAAATCCTAACACTTGTATCATTTACATCTGGACCAAATCCATCAGCATTCATCTTCGAGTTGGTCCTCATGGGAGTATCAATTGTCTTGGCATCCATAATATGAAACTTCTTTAGTAGCTTCTCTAAGCTGGAACCAGGTCCCCATTCTTGACAAACTGGTCCTTGCTTAGGGCTTTGGTGAATATGTTAGCCACTTGATCTTCCATTTTGTAAAACTTTGTGATGACATTACCTCTTTTTAACATTGTTTTGACTTAATCCTTTTGAGCAGGTCCTTGATGTACTTTTCTTGACAAACGAGGGCACCTTTAGAGGTTTGCTTGATCTGTAGCTTTATGAAGAATTATCCCATCATGTTCACTTCAAAACTCACTACTCATGAGTGCAACAAACTCTTCACACAGAACCTTAAAGGTTTCTGCAAAGATGATATCATTGATATATACTTGAATAATTAGCAATTCCTTTTCTTGTGATTTCAAAAAGAGGATTTTGTCAGTTTTACCTCTTTTAAAACCATTGTTGAAGAGGAACTTGGACAACCTGTCAGATCGTCGGGCAACCGAGTGTCATACTTTGCTTATTTCAAACTAAGCTTGATCAACTTCCTCATTCTCACCTCCAGAATTCACATTATCTGTTTGAACTGCAATATCTTTATTAAGCACTGTCTACCGGACCAGGTCCCTCATCAGGTTCATCATCTGCATCAACTTCTTTCGGATTGCTGGATTCATGAAAAGGATTTTATTCAGCAGGCTCACTGTTTAGACTATCTCTCTGAATCTGAAGAAACTCTTCCATCTCAAAATCTTCTTTGTTTTGCAACTTACTTCTCAATTCTTTCAGACTCATAAAAAATTACATGAACATCCTTTTCAATGCACACATTTTAATACACCAGATAAGCCTTGCTAGAGGAAGAATATTCCACAAATACTCTTTCATCATTATTGGGATCAAACTTCCCAATAACAGACTTTTGGTTAGAGAACATGTATTATTCACCACTTTAGCCCGAAAGTTCTTTGGAAGATTAAAATCCTTCTTATTCTGTATGAAGGATGGTCTGATCTACTTCCCTTTAACACAAGCATCAGAAACTTTGTCATCTGCAAATTTTATTTTGGGCAATAGCGAACCAGGTCCTTTGACATAAGTTTGCGCAGGAGAGAAGCACTCATATGAGCACGCTTCTTGTGTCATACATCAACATTCTTAGTTTGAGAACTAATACAAGTGAGATTGTCACTACGAGCAGTGTTCAGATCAGTTATCACATATTAGTGAAAGGATTAAAAGATTGTATTTCAACCCATTGACATGGTACACATCATCAATCGAGTGTTTCCTATACATTCCAATCACGCTTACGCTAAAAGACAACACTGACTGCTTCCTCTCTTCTGTAGGTTAGAATCATTTGTTAGATTTAGGAACCCACTTAAGATAGGGTTCCTAAAAACTATCGAAAGGCATAATAAGATATTGTTTGGTCCATAGAGGCAGAGTTTTCTTACTGAAGCGATACCTAGACCAGGTTCTTTCTTATTTTCAGATTTTGAGAAATCAGCTTAGTTCTCTTCTTCCCTTTTCAAAGACTCACAAGTTCTTTTGAAGTGACTATTTCGACCACGGTGGGTACATAACAAGTTGTCAGACACAGACCCATACTTTCTATGAGGGTTGTAGGGAGGTTCTATCTTTTTGCAACCTAGACCCTTTCCACTGTTGAATTTCTGATTTGCCAATTTTGAAAGAATCATTGAGGAGTCAGTCCATTACAAGGAATTATTTAGCTCTTCTATAACTTTATTTAGATCTTTTGCTAACTGTGAGTTTCTTTCGAGTGCTGTAACTAGCTTAGACTCAAAAATTTTAAGAATTTCCTCGGACTCAAGTTCAAAGCTACTGAGTTTTCTTTTTCCACTCTCAAAGGTACCAGGTTTCTCTTCCATTTGATGACTTTCAGTCTCTAGAATACTCAGCCTAATGTTCAGTTTAGACATCTGAATGATAAGGGAAAACTTTTCATCTTCACCGAGATTCTTTTCACTCAAAATCAAATTTTCATTTGTTAATTCATCAACAGAGTCAATTAACACATCAACAAGTTTTCTCAATCTTTTAATTGACAATGTGTGTAAATCACCTTTGAGATAAAAAAGTGTTCCCTCATCTTTTTCATCTTCATCATCAGATTTTTCCATTAATGAGAATATGGAGTTGAAAACATTTTTGTCATCCTTTACTGCCATCGTAGACACATCTTCATGATGTTCTTCCTCTTCAAAGTCACTAGAGGCGTTCCCCCATAATGCAAAGGCATCGAAGTTCGTTAGTGATGGAGGTGAATCTAGAGTGCATTTCATGAATAGTTTCACCTTCATTCATGCTTAAATTTTCATACTGAGTAGTCAGCATGTCCACCTTTGATTCCTTAACTTTAGTTGTTCCTTCATGGGATGTCTTCAAGAAGTCCCATATTTCCTTGGCCGTTTCATAGGCCAAAATCTTATTGTATTCGTCTGCTCCTATTCCATATACCAACAACTTCTTGGCTTTATAATTTTTCTCGATTTTCTTTCTGTCTGCTTCATCATATTCTTTTCTTGTTTTGGGAACCTTCCAAGTTAGATCTCATTCCTTCACGTCCTTGGTAGGAATGTAAGAACCATCACGCACCACATCCCACTGCTCACTGTCTTCTGCCATAATATAAGCGTGCATTTTGGTCTTCCACCATCCATAGAACTGGTCGTTAAATCGAGGAGGACGGGTGGTAGATTGACCTTCTTCCAGACATGGTGGAGCCTCCACTTTTCACTAGGTGTGAACCAAATAGAGAGCTCCTGCTCTGATTCCAATTGATGGAATGTACACGTCCACTTAGTGATCACAGGACTAGGTCCCCCAAGAGATTAAAAGTGCAGAAAATAAATAGCACAATGTAAATCAGGCACAAAAGTTTTACGTGGAAACCTCCTTACTCGAGGAAGTAAAACCATGACCTGTCACACAAGATTTTAAACTATTTTCACTAATCACCAAGCAAAAGTGAAAAATAGATTACAACTACAATAATGAGACCAAACTCTTAGTCCGACACTAAGTAATACACATATTACTTACTGAGCCTAAGCAATGCATCTATTGCCCACTATATTAATCCTCACTAATTAATATAGACTTTAATCGTAAGACACAAAGTTTACTCTAACAATGTTCTTACCCTCACTGCACACAAGATCTTGAAACTCTTTTTATAAGAGTGAAACGAATCCTACATGTTTAGCACAATACAAGCATTCAACAACACCAGTAGATAAAGATTGCTCCTTTTTGTTCTATCAGGTCCCTTGTCGTATGAGTTCTATTGTGCTTGAGTTCTTCCTTGAAGATGGCACTCTATTTCTATGCTTATGAGCTTTTATTTGCCAAATCTTAGTTTGTGTCTTGTTAGAAGAGATTATATTAAGTGGACACAAACCACTTGAGACCACCCCATTGGCTGAGAGCCTGCTTCTGTAAAAAGATGTGCACCTACCACATCAGAGGTGGAACATTTTTTGACAAGTGCCTTTTCATCTTTTCACATATGCAATCTTGCAGGGACCAGGTCCCTTGCAATGTGTTCTTTGTGAGTTCTTAAGAAGACTTGCTAACCCTATCTCCTTTTTGAATGAAAAATGTTGTTTGTTTATTGTTCTATATATATCAGTCACCAATAAGATGTTTGACTACTGACACAAACAACCTCGTCCGCTCTTCCTATTGGTGAAGTACACTGCACTTTTCACCAATCATTCTTATGGGACAGCTTTATAGTTGTACCCCACTTTGAATCTGGACGAGAGCACTCTGCCAGGGACCAGGTCCCTGCATTTGTGAGGATCATAAAAACACCTGGAATATAACATTTCCCCCTTTTTTGATGATGACGCACACATGTTCCTCACACTGAGTCTATTCATTCATTTGCCTTATCGTTAGTCCCAATAACAAGGATCTGGTCCCTTGTTAGATCCCTAAGTTTGTTAAATCATCAAAAATTCAGCTCTAAAATAACATTCCCCCCCTTATTGATGATAACAAACTTATTCACCTTCTTCCCCCTATCAGCATGACTCTTCAGGTAACTGGATTGGTCCCCTTATTTTCATCATTGTCGATGTTTGTAAAATCATCAAAACTTTACATCAACAACAAAATAGCAATTTTAAACATTAACCACGTAGTCTTTGTACATCGTGTAACATCCCGGAAATCTAATGACCTAAGCTAGAGCCTAACATGACGCCTAGTGTCCTAAATAGGGTTAATGGCAAGATAATAATTGTAAAATGACCTCCCTAACTTAGTACTAAGTTTATAGTCCCTAGACGTCAAGGCATGGCTCCCTCAAGGACTCCCCAATGTTCCTTGAAGAGGACCAAAGGGGGTGCCCAAAAGCTATCAAAAACAACCTCATCCACGAAGGGAGGACCACGAAGCGTGGACTGACTCACGCCCCGTAGATGGGTGTCATGAGTCCAGCCTTAGCCTCCTCAAAAGGTCCCTAAAATTCCATGTCCCAGCCCCATTTCACGAATATGAAGTGCGGTCCGTGGACCAACTCACGCTCCGTGGAAGGGTCTCATGAGTTGAGACTTAGTCTCCTCACCAAGACCCTGATCCTTCTCTCTTTGACCCGAATGATGGAAGCACATTACGCTCCATAGTCCTACCTACGTTCTGTAGGTGGGGGAGTCATGAATGAGGCATGTGATGCTGTCAAGAAAATCGGCCAAGGCTCAAACGTTTTAATAAAATCCTAATTAATTAAGTATAGGTGGGGACATTTATTATAAGTTGTTATAAACTCATATAAGTAGTTTTAAGTCATTTAACTCAACTTAACTCCTCACAACTCTCAAACCCAAAGAAAGAAACCAACTCTTCTCTCCCAAAGTTCTCTTTCTAAGGCTCCTTTGAAGAACCAAGTCAAGGTCAAGCTAGGGCACCAAGAATCAATTTTTCTTCTCCAATTTTGTGAGGATATTAACCTAAAGTATGGATACTCTTCATAATTGGGTAGTTATCCCCCAAGAAGTCCCTTCAAAGTGTGTTTCTAAGACTTCCAAAATCTAGGATGATAAGGGCTTATGTTCCTAGATATTTTGATGATTTCCTTATAAGTGCATGGACCTGGTCCTCTGCAGAGTATGGATACTCGTCCAGTGTCAAAGTGCTGAACAACTGTAAAGCTGTTCGCGTCAGAAAGTTGGTCAAACTGCAGAGTACTTCACCAATCATAAGCGACGAGGCTATTTGTACGTTGGATAATAACTCCTCATGGTATATATCAAACAACAAACAACATTATTCATCATTCATTCAAATAGAGATACTTTCAAGCTTCAAAACAACAAGGGACCTGATAGAAGTGCTTCTATTTCTTTCTGTACCAATTGTAATTTTGTTGCTTGTAACAGTTCTTATATTGTAGGATTCGTTTCACTTATGAAAGAAACATTTCAAACCTGTGTGAATCATTGTAAGAACTAGGTTAAGGGTAACTTAGGTTCTTACTCTAAAAGTCTATATTAATCAGTTAGGATTAGTATAGTGGGCAGTGTTGTATCTGCTCTGGATCAGCTAAGTGATAGGGGTATTGCTTAGTATGGAGATTATCAGGCTAATCTCATTTTTGTAAACTGGCTTTTACTTTTTCTTGGAAAAGATTAGTAAAAGCAGTTTGAAAAGTCCTGTCGAGAACAGGTTGTGGTTTTACTCCCTTGAGAAAGGAGTTTTCCATGTAAAGTTGTTTGTCAATCTTTACTTTCAACATTTGTTCTTTACTGTTTATCAGTGTAACTGTGTTGAGGACCTTGTCCTATTTGCATTAGGTGGACGCATACATTCCAACATAGGGTTTTAGTCCAAACAATGGGTCTTCTTCTAAAATGATTTCTATTGTTCAATTATGATCTATTGTGGTTAATTATGATGGTTTATGGTTAGATTGTTATAGTATTGATGGTTTTTGATGAAAACATATCTTGGACCCATGGTTTCCCTTTCTTTCTAAACTGTGAACTAAGATATGACTTGATTGGCCATGGGAATTGATAATTGATTATGTTTATGTTTAATTGGTGGTTGAATCATGAAATCTCTCTATCTATTGTGGTCATTCTATAAGGTTAGGGCTGATGTTGATTCACGGCCTTGAAGGGCAATTGGCTAGGGTTTGTATATGTTGTTGTTGATCCTAAATGAGTATGCGGTTTACTTAGGTGGTAATGATCCTATATCTAATGTTGTGGTATTGATGTAAGATTCTCCTTCCCTATACCCTATACACTTGATTATGTATGAAGCATGTGTGTGTACTTATATTGAACTTGTTGGGTTGATTAAAAGGACATTCTCATAATCACAATCTGACTACAATGTGAAAGGTTTACTCACATGCTAGTGTTCTAATGTGAAAAGAGCATTCTCACTTAAGGAACCAATGAGCTATTATGATGAGATGTTCACATGCGTGTCTAGTACACTCTCTTGTGACTAATGAACCTAAGTAAAGGCAAATGGTGACTTTTAAAAGGAATAATGCTTAGCACCGAGAGGACATGAAAGTGATATGGGGGCTTTTACGTTTAGCAATCTAGCTTCCCAATGTAGGATATCTCATGAGATGGAAACCTTCTATGTTTAGCAAGTTCGGGTTTCTAGTAGCAATCTCCTTGTCCCATAACTATGTGCACCCACAGGTCTTAGCTAGTGGATCCACTTATATAGCTAGAATGTACATTATACCTTAGGCAAGTAGAACACCTCTTTTAGGTGTGGGGGTAGAACACCGGATTCCATGTAGCTCACATGGTCTATGTTGGTTAATGTAATTTTTACCTAAAAAGGATTATGAATGAACTCTAGTATGGACATGGACTTTAACTAGGACTTCTTAAGGGGTTTACTTAGTTTGAGTGGGGGTATGAGACTTCACTTACGCATTGCACAAGTAAACTCTACGAGGGGTTTTGGTACGGTTCTCTTATATTTTGGTGACTTATGAATGATGCATGAAAGGTGTGTATGGATGTTATGAACATGAATGTCTTCACTTTTATGTATATTGTTGGTGACCTAAGTGTGATACTTGGCATTTGGTAGGGTTATGGGATCTTACCTTTGCATTGCACTAGTGTGGCTTTGGGTTGCTCAAGTGTTGAATTGGCTTATATCTCTTGTAATTGTGCATAATGGTTTCTAAATTTGACTAAATGCATGATTTCAACTAAATGTCCCTTTTTGCATGTTTTAAAGGATTTTTGTGCATGGTGTCCATACTTATTACATTTCATTGTGCTAACCCATATTTTCTACTTTACTATGAGTGTAGGTTCCAGTCGTTGATACTTGCTACTTCCTTCAAGGTGAAGCTTGGGTTGACTATTCCCTAAGCTTGGTGAGTCCTCAAGTTCGAGGACAAGTTGCTATTGATTCTAGTTTCTAGTTTACTTCCTATGTTTTAGACTATATTGTATTTCCCATTGTTCAGAACTTTATTGATGTAAAGGGTTTTGTCCCTATTTGTACTCTTATGTTTAGATGGTTATTGAGACAAGTCTAGTTTCCTATTTACCTTTATATGAAGAAGTTGACTTTTATTGTAAAGGTTTTTAATTTTCCATATTTTTCTATGCCTTTATGTGATGAAGATGATAAGGGCTTGTATGTGACCACATCGTGGTCAATTACGCCGTGTTACACCTAAGGGGTACTCTTGGGTCGTGACAAACTTGGTATCAAAGCTTAAGGTTTAGAAAGATTTTAGGGTGATGTCTCATGAACCACATCTAGTAGAGTCTTGTTCATGAGTGTGAAGAAGGCCACACTTATGAATGAGAGGCTATAAGATGTTTAGGAACTTCTCACTTCCTTGATTACTCATTAGTCGTGCCTTGGAGTTTTTACTCTATAAATTCCTTTTTCCTAACCCTTTTCTTGTGCTAATAGGAATATGCATACAAGAGGAACGACTGCAAGAAGAGTGGAAGAGGAGGTTGCTAATGATGAGGGAGTTCCTCCCCAAGGGCCTTAAGTTCCTCTAGGTGAGCAAGCTCCGGTTAATCCGGCAAATGTGACTCAAGCCAAATTTAGGGCCTCTATGCAAATGATAACCCAAGCCATGACGGCCCAAACTCAAGTTATGGTGACCCAAGCCGAAGCTATGACGGCTCAAGTCATTAAGGATGCTAGGGTCTATGTGAATCCCAATGCAAGTACTTCCGCCTCAAGAATTAGGGATATCACAAGGACGAATCCCCCTATATTTTATGGCTCTAAAATAGATGAGGATCTACAAGACTTTATAGATGAAGTGCTTAAGGTGGTGGATGCCATGGGGGTATCTTCTCAAGAAAAGGCGGAACCAGCCGCCTACCAATTGAAAGACGTAGCTCAAGTATGGTTTGAACAATGGAGAGAAGAGAGACCCATTAGAGTGGGCCCTGTTGATTGGGGAACATTTAAGATGACCTTCCTAGATAGGTTCTTCCCCCTAGAATTGAGGGAACAAAATTTGGTGGAATTCATGAACCTTCGTCAAGGTGGGATGAGTGTGAAGGAGTACACTCTCAAGTTCACCCAACTATCCAAGCATGCTCCAACATTGGTGGCCAATCCAAGGGCTAGGATGAATAAGTTTGTGATGGGGGTGTCAGTTTTGGTTGAAGAAGAATGCCAGACGACAATGCTCATTCATGACATGACTATCTGAAGGCTCATGGTATACACTCCACAAATTGAGGAGACCAAACTCAAAAAAATGAATAGGGATGTGAGGAGGCCTAGGGCCGAGGATGGAAATTTGTGTAAGGGTGGATTTGAGGCTCAAGGCACACCAAGGTTTAAGAAGAAATTTTCTAATCAAGGCACTTCTAGCACTCCTAAGGTCATCAAGGAGAGGGTGCCTACTCCAAAGCCACAAGGTGGTAGCGGAGGTGGTTCTTATGTTGATAGACCTACTTGTTCAAAATGTGGCCAAAAGCATGTGGGCAAGTGCCTTGTGGGCACGGATGGGTGTCTTAGTTGTGGGATAAGTGGACACACGAAGAGGGATTGTCCTATGCTAAAGGTGCAAGAGAGAGAAGGTAAGCAAGTCCCTTCTAGTGGCTCAAACTCCGATGCTCCCAAGAAGAATCGCTTCTATGCTCTTCAATCTAGAAGTGATCAAGAGGGTTCTCCGGACGTTGTCACTTGTATGTTGCAAGTATTTTCCATTAATATTTATGAATTGTTAGACCCCGGTGCCACTTTATCTTTTGTTAACCTTTAGTGGCTTTGAAATTTGATATACTCCTCGTAAAGTTAGAGGAACCTTTTTCAGTTTCTATCCCTATAGGTGATTCGGTTGTTGCTAGAAGGGATTCTAGGGATTGTCCTATTTCCTTGTCTAATGGAGTCACTTTGGTTGATTTGGTAGAATTGTATATGTTGGACTTTGATGTCTTATTGGGAATGGATTGGTTGCATGCTTATTTTGCTTCCATTGATTGTAGAACTCGGGTAGTAAAGTTCCAATTTCCAAATGAACCCATTTTAGAATGGAAGGGGGGAAGCTCAAGTCCTACAGGTCGTTTTGTTTCATATCTTAAAGCTAGAAAAATGATTTCTAAGGGGTGTATCTATCATATTGTGAGAGTTAAGGACCTTGAGTTCGAGACTCCTCCTTTAGAGTCGATCCCCGAAGTAAGGGAATTTATGAAAGTCTTTCCTAATGACTTGCCCGGGATCCCTCCAAAATGGGAAATACAATTCTAGATTGATCGTTTGCCGGATACACAACCCATATCAATTCCCCTTTACCGGATGGCTCCGGCCGAATTGAAGGAACAACTCAATCTAGATAAAGGTTTTATTCAACCAAGCATATCTCCATGGGGTGCCCCAGTATTGTTTGTGAAAAAGAAAGATGTGTCACTTAGGATGTGTATAGACTACCACCAATTTAACAAGGTCACCATAAAGAATAAGTATCCTCTCCCTAGAATAGAAGATTTGTTTGACCAATTCCAAGGGGCGAGTTACTTTTCGAAGATTGACATAAGGTCGGGTTATCACCAACTTAGGGTGAGAGGGGTTGACATTCCTAAAACGGCCTTCCGTACAAGATATGATCACTATGAATTCCTAGTTATGTCTTTTGATCTAACAAATGCCCTGGCGGCATTCATGGATCTTATGAATAGGGTATTTAGGCAATACCTTGATTTGTTTGTGATCGTCCTTATTGACGATATTTTGATCTATTCAAGGAATGAGGGTGATCATATGAAGCATTTGAGGTTAGTATTGCAAGTCCTCAACGACCACAAACATGGTAAGTTAATCGCCTATGCTTCAAGGCAACTCAAGACTCATGAAAAGAATTACCCGACCCGTGATCTCAAACTAGCGGCGGTGGTTTTTGCCTTGAAAATATGGAGACACTATCTCTATGGGGTGCATGAAGATGTGTTTACCGACCACAAGAGTCTTTAATATGTGTTTAGCCAAAAAGACTTGAATTTTCAACAAAGGAGGTGGTTAGAACTTTTGAAAGATTATGACATGAGTGTCCTTTACCACCCTAGCAAAGCTAATGTGGTTGCGGATTCCCTAAGTAGATTGTCCATGAGTAGTGTGGCTCATGTAGAAGGTGAGAAGAAGGAATTGGTTCGTGATGTACATATGTTGGCCCGGTTAGGTGTCCAACTAGTGGATTCCACTAAGGGTGGATTTATGGTTCATCATAGTTCCAAATCGTCCTTTGTTGTTGATGTGAAGTCTAAGAAACACCTAGATCCTATTTTGATGGAGTTGAATGAATCGGTTCTCAATAAGTCCGTTGAGGCTTTCTCCCAAAGGGCAGATGGGGTGCTTAGGTACCAAGGTAGATTGTGTGTTCTGGATGTGGATGGCCTAAGAGAGCACATTTTAGAGGAGGCTCATAGTTCGCAATATTCTATTCATTCGGGAGCCACCAAGATGTACCGTGATCTACGACAATTCTATTGGTGGAATGGCTTGAAAAAGGATATAGCGGGTTTTGTAGCCAAATGTTTGAATTGTCAACAAATCAAAGCCGAACGCCAAAAACCCAGAGGGTTGTCCCAATATATAGATATTTGTACTTGGAAATGGGAGGATGTGAACATGGACTTTGTAGTGGGTTTGCCTCGTACTAGAAGTCAACATAATTCTATTTGGGTCATTATTGATAGGATGACTAAAGCAGCCCACTTCATTCCGGTTAAGACTTCATTCTCATCAGA
This sequence comes from Solanum microdontum, assembly GCA_036250385.1. Classification (NCBI taxonomy): domain Eukaryota; kingdom Viridiplantae; phylum Streptophyta; class Magnoliopsida; order Solanales; family Solanaceae; genus Solanum; species Solanum microdontum. Next base: position 13,667 of record JAJONQ010000786.1, read on the forward strand.
AGACTATGCCAAGTTGTACATCAATGAGATAGTGAAGTTGCATGTGGTTCCCTTATCTATCATATTAGATTGAGATGCCCAATTCACTTCACACTTTTGGAAGGCTTTCCAACAAGGGCTTGGTACCAATGTTAAACTTAGTCCCGCTTTTCACCTTCAAATGGATAGTCAAGTAGAAAGGACCATTCAAACCTTGGAGGACATGTTGAGGGCTTATGTGATTGATTTCAAAGGTAGTTGGGATGACCATCTCCCTTTGATTGAATTTTCCTACAACAATAGTTACCACTCTAGCATTGACATGGCTCCGTTTGACGCACTTTATGGAAGAAGGTGTAGATCTCCGGCAGGGTGGTTTGAGGTAGGTGAATTTGCTCTAATCGGTCCTGAACTAGTTTATGATGCCATTGAAAAAGTTCAACTTATTAAAGATAGGTTGAAGACGGCCTATAGTCGGAAAAAGTCTTACGCCGACAATAAGAGGACGGATCTAGAGTTTGAAATTGGTGATTGGGTCTACTTGAAGATTTCACCTATGAAAGGTGTTATAAGATTTCGCAAAAAGGGAAGTTAAGTCCCCGATATGTGGGCCCATATCAAATCTTGAAGCGTGTTGAAAAGTGGCATATAAGTTAGACTTACCAAATGAGTTGGCTCCGGTTCACCCAGTGTTTCATGTCTCCATGCTTAAGAAGTTCATTGGTTATCCGGTGTCCATCCTTTCTTTAGAGAGTTAAGGAGTTGATGAAAACCTTTCTTATAAAGAGGTCCCGGTTGAGATTTTGGATCGGCAAGTTAAGAGGTTAAGGAACAAATAAGTGGCTTCCGTTAAGGTTCTATGGAGGAATCACTTAGTTTAGGGTGCTACATGGTAGGTCGAGTCCGATATGATGTCCCGTTAGCCTCATCTTTTTCCTTCTACTCCTACTCAAACTTGAGGTAAGTAATTCCTCTTGAGATTTTAGTGTTTTAGGAGTCATGTGTGTTGTATGATTTTTCCATAATTTCCCTATGTTGTGCATGTTCTTGTGAGAATTCATATTTTGTATATATATATATATATTGAGTTTTCAGGATGTCTATGTTTCCTCATGTTGATTTGCATTTTAGAATGATGATTGCAATTATGACTTCATGAGGAAAATTGATGAACGTGCTTAATTGTGTTTTGATGAAATGGCACATTGGCTCTATATTATTGTAATGAGCTTTCTTGACGAGGAGGAGGTAATTCCACCCATGCTTATGTGAATTGGTGAGTTACATGCATATTGAGTTAGTAGATGTAGTTCCTACTTTCTTGCATTGCTTTGGCCATGTTGTGAAACAGGGTTGACGTTTCCTCCTCTTGAATATTGCATATGGTGATTAGTGCATTTGTGAGTTTTGCTCATTTTGACGTTTGATGCATGATGGGTAGTTAGTCTAGAGTTTCTAACTTGGTTTGATGTTTTGGTCATCATTCAGGGATGAATGTTCCCAAGGGGGAGCTAATGTAACATTCCGAAAATCTAATGACATAAGCTAGAGCCTAACATGACACCTAGTATCCTAAATAGGTTTAACATCAAGATAATAGTCATAAAATGACCTCCCTAACTTAGTACTAAGTTTAGAGCCCCTAGACGTCAAGGCATGGCCCCCTCAAGGACCCCCCAAGGGTCCTTGAAAAGGACCAATGGGGTTGCTGATGAGTCCACAAATTGGACTCATTTAGAGCTATATTTTAATAGAAATTATGTCCTCAAATGCTTATTTTATCTCAATATCTGATGAAAACCCTTAAGTTTTAGGTATTTGACGTTTGAACGAAAGCTTGGACACTACGTCACAAAAAGGAACGGAAAGGCTGAAAAGAACGAAGGAAATGAAAGCCTGAGGATTGCCGAGTCCACTGGCGAGTCGCCGAAGGGTCTCACTTCGCCTTTTGTTCCAGTGTGCTAAGCCCTAAAGGAAAGGATTAAGTCGATGGAAAAAGGAAGCAGTCGGCGCATCACCAAAAAGTTCCGCAAAGCAATACCATGTCGCCCAATGACCCAGAGCATGAAAATGCTGAAGGATGGTGCAAGACGGTGATGAACTACACCAAAAGGTGAATCGTCGAGTTGATCAGGGATTCTTACTAACAATGCCGAATGATTCGCTGCAGCACAAATCTGTGAAAACTATAAATACTAGTTAGAGTTATAGTTTTAAAAGTCTAACAATTATTATAATTTTCATATAGAATAGTACTTTTTGATATTTTTGCTCTAAGTTTGAGAGGGTTTTGAACACTTGAAGATCCAAAGGGTTTCATCTTCAAGATTTGGGTATGGGTCTCTTAGATTCTTCAATTTTGGCCTGTATCAAGACTTAAATTTTCATACCCATTTGAATGCGAGCTCAATTTAGTGTATATTTCTACCTTTTATGCATGTGTGGCAAAAACCCCCAATTTTTGGGGTGTGATTTAACTTATATGGGTTAAGATAATTGTTGGGTCTTGCTTGCTGATAGTTTAATCGTAGTTTAATTGTGATTTCATTTAATAGATGTGGATGAATTTAATGAATTTGTAGTTGCAAATACAAGTTTAATTATTTGTTTTCGGCTTGCTCGAGAGAGAGGTCGTAAAACTAAAACTACTAAATTGATGGCCAATGTGAGTGGGTCGACATGAGGTTCAGCTCGAGAGAGTGAACCATAATGCCATGTCCACACAGTTAACTGGAGAGAGTGAGTGGGTTAAGGCGTAGGCTGGTCTTCATGCGGCAAGTGGGTGTCCGAGAGAAACGCATTTGAAATGGGGTAAGTTGCTCGAGAGAGAGCTTATCCCCCTTAAAGTTTAGCCTAGTCACAATTATTCTATGAATCTTCTATGAAAGCATGTACCCAATAGTCTAGCTTAACTCGTATTCCCATCACATCCCAAGGATCCCCTCTCATTACTTAGAAATCCTTGTTTATTTTGCTATTCTTACTAACTAGTGACAAAACCCCATTGTTAGTCGACACTCTTGTGTCCCCCTTTGATTTACAATGTTTTTAATCGTTAATGTCTTTAGCTACGACTAGTTAGAAATAAATTTTATTTTTCTATTAATTCTCAAAACCACTTTCTTGGGAACGATCCCAACCCTTGGTTGGGTTACTAAACTATTGTATGATCGTAGACACTTGCATTAGAAGTTGTGTCTTAATTACACCAACATCAAAATGGCGCCGCTGCCGGGGAGTGGTGTTATTTGAGAATTCTTAGATAAGTAGAAGTTTTTATTCTTATTAGTTGTAGTCTACTTACCTAATTTTCAATTTTGTTTTGAGTGTTTGTATGTTTCAACAGATATATAAGTGTGAACGGCGAAAATAGCTACCAAGTAGGCCATCCAATAGGTTATACTTTCCATCGAGACGATATTGATGATATTAATAGTGTGTACAACCTTGCCCAAGTTTGTGAGATGGGTGCAATTTGCATGTCACAAGCAGACGGAAGTGCAACATTTGAAGTTACTAGCACAACACTCCATCTCATACATTCAAGAGGTTTATATGGAGAGTTAGAGCATAAAGATTCGTATGAACATATACGAAGCTTCATAGAAGTGTGCACCTCTCTGTCATTCAAGAATCTATCGCAAGAGATCATACGACTTTGCTTATTTCCATTATCATTAACCGGGGAGCCACTAAGTGGTTGGTCGAGCTTCCAAAGAACTTTATCAAGTCATGGGAGGAGCTGGTTATGGTTATTCATGAAAGATTCTTCCCTCCATCAAAGATGATGAAACTGAGAGATGACATTCAAAATTTTAATCAAAAGAAGGGCAAACCAATTCACGAATCATAGACAAGATTTAAGAGATCTTTGCAAAAATGTCCAACACATGGACTGCCAAGTGAGTTATTGCTCCAATACTTTTACCGTAGTCTGGATTTGGTTAATAAAGGGATAGCTGATCAGTTGGTGCAAGGAAGAATAATGTTACAATCATTTGAGGTAGCCTCATTCCTCCTAGATGACATGACTAGAGTAAATCAAGCATGGTACACAAAAGATGACCAAGTTTCCCCACTGTGCTTCAGATTTATGCAAAAACAACTCAATAAAGAAATTGAGAGGGACGAAAACATCAAAAAGATGCTATCTCAAATGGAAGTGATACAAGAGCACATGAAGGGGACGTATGAAGTATATTGAGTTGATGAGGGTTCTTCTTGTGGGTACTTAAGATCGGGGGAGAATCAAGGTTGGAACTCCATAAGATATGAGGAGGGTTTCCACCCACGCTATCAATAGCGGGGAGGAAATCAAGGTTGAAACCATTATAGGAGTGAAGAACCAAGGAGATATTGCCACGATTGGGCTGAGCAAGATAGCCATGAGGAAAACCATACTCAATTGAGTGAATGCCCAAAATCAAAAGGGAGTGCAAGTAGTCCTCGGTTAAATGATCTATTGTCACGTATACTTGATAAAGTTGAGGGATCTGATGATTTGTTAAAAGGGATGAGAGATGACTTTTCATCATTAAACAGTAAAGTGAATTCTCATGCTGATGCCATCAAAACGCTAGAAGGTCAATTGAGTCTATTATCAGCTCAATTAACATCGAGGACACTGATGGAAGATAATGAAAGAGGGCTGGCTATAGTTACCCGTAGTGGAAAAATGGCAAAATGGAATGTGATAGAGTATGGGGACCCTCGAATGCATGAAGAGAGCCAGGGTATAGAGCAACGAGAATTGCCCATTCCACAAAACCTTGCTAAAGAACCACAAGAGGATGCAGAGCAACATGTTCATGTTCCAAAAGTCACGCACCCTTTACCATAAATACCTCCACCATTTCCTCAACGTTTGAAAAGGAAGAATGAAGATGAGAAGTTAAAAAAAAAATTGTCAGTATTCAAGAACTTATAAATTTACCTTCCTCTGGTGGAAGCATTGTTGGAAATGCCATGATACGCCAAATTCATGAAAGAGCTGGTTACAAAGAAAGGGAGCTTGGACTATGAAACGATTGAGGTGCCCCATAGTTGCAGTGCAATTATGACAAATGAGTCAATCACTAAGAGAGAAGATCCTGGGGCATTCACAATCTCGTGCACAATTGGTATAGTCCAATTCGCTAAAGCTTTGTGTGATTTAGGAGCAAGCATTAAGTTGATGCCCTATGCAATATACAAGCAACTTGGTTTGGGTGAACCAAAGGCAACGACAATGAGACTCCTTATGGTTGATCAATCAATCAAGCACCCAGTGGGAATACTCTATGACATATTGGTAAAAGCAGATCGGTTCATCTTTTCGGCTGATTTTGTGATTCTAGATTGTGAGATCGATGCTGAAATCCCCATTATTTTAGGAAGGCCATTCTTAGCTACCGGGAGAGCACTGGTGAACGTCGAAAGCGGGAAATTGAAGTTTCGTGTGAAAGATGATGAGGTGACCTTCAATATATGTAAATCCATGAAGCAACCAAGTAATATCCATGTGGTGTCTACTGAGGATGTTATAGATGAGGAAGTGGAAAGTGTGAGCCATTTAATGCGCAAGAATGAACCCCTTGAATTTGTACTTACCAATTATGATGAATCCAAAGTTCAAGGCTATGAAGAAGTGGTAGCGGCATTATCAGGGCTAAAAGTATATTCAAGGAATCTAATCAAGTTGGATATCGACATGAAAAACACAGAAAGTCCTCCTACAAAGCCATCAACAGAAGAACTACCGAATCTGGAGTTAAAATCCCTACCCTCTCATCTCAAATATTCCTTCTTAAGAGCCAATAATACTTTACCAGTGATTATCGCAGCCGATTTGCTTGAATGGCAGGTGAAATTACTCATTGAAGTCCTGCGGAATCATATAAAAGCTATTGAATAGACAATAGCCGATATAGTAGGAATTCCTCCCTGCATCTGTACTCACTAGATTCGGCTTGACAGTGAATGTAAACCTAGTGTGGAGCATCAACAGAGATTGAACCCTCCAATGCAAGAGGTGGTGAAAAAGGAGATCATCAAGTGGCTAGATGCGGGATTGATCTACCCTATTGCAGCTAGTAAGTTGGTAAGTCCAGTGCAATGTGTACCGAAAAAAGAAGTATAACCGTAGTCCTAAATGCAAAAGGAGAACTTGTGCCGACAAGACCAGTGACTGGGTGGATAGTATGCATGGACTATCGAAAGCTTAACTCATTGGCCGAGAAAAAACATTTTCTAATGCCTTTTATGGACCAGATGCTTGACCAGTTATCAAAAAGAGGGTGGTATTATTTTTTGGATGGGTACTCCGGTTACAATCAAATCTCTATTGCACCGGAAGACGAAGAAAAAACCACTTTCACTTGCCCTTATGGAACATTTGCATTCAAAAGAATGCCATTCGGACTATGTAATGCCCCAGCCACATTTCAACATTGCATGTTGTCTATCTTTATGGAAGTATTTATGGACTACTTTTCAGTCGTAGGGGATACGTTTGAAGAGTGCTTAATGCACTTAGGTCAAGTGCTTCAAAGATGCATGGAAATGAACCTAGTCCTAAATTGGGAGAAATGTCATTTCATGGTGAAGGAGGGTATTCTTCTTGGACACAAGGTGTTGCAACAAGGGCTAGAAGTTGATAAGGCAAAAATTGAGGTAATTGAGAAATTACTCCCGCCAATTTCATTAAAGGGTATTCACAACTTCTTGGGGCATGCAGGTTTCTACCGAAGGTTCATTAAAGACTTCTCAAAGATTGCACACCCACTATGCAAACTCCTAGAGAAGGAAGTGAAGTTCTATTTTGATGATGCTTGTATGGCCGCATTTAAGTGTTTGAAAGAAAAATTAGTATCCACCCGATTATCGTCAGTCCTAATTGGTCCAAATATTTCGAAGTAATGTGTAATGCTAGTGGTATGGCATTGGGGGTAGTGTTGGGGCAAAAGCGCAACAAACTATTTCACCCATTTTATTACGCAAGTAAAACCCTAAATAGTGCCTAGCAAAATTATACGATCATTGAACAAGATTTGATCGCAGTGGTCTATGCATTTGAAAAGTTTCGAGCATCCTTTCTACGCACCAAAGTAATAGTACACACTGATCATGTTGCACTCCGCTACTTGATAGCGAATAAAGATGCAAAACCAAGATTGATAAGGTGGGTGCTACTATTACAAGAGTTCGATTTTGAGGTAAAAGAGTGAAAAGGCTGCAAAAATCAAGTGGCCGACCACTTATTGAGGTTGGAAGGAAGGGAAGATGCCGAGCGTGAGGTCAACATTGACGACTCCTTCCTCGATGAACATATGTTTGCTATATCCCTCAAACCTACACCATGGTATGCAGATTTTGCAAATTACATTGTGAGTGGATTGATGCCGAATGAGCTGACTTTTTACCAACAAAAGAGATTCATGTTCGACGTTAAAAAGTACTTTTGGGATGAACCATACTTGTTTCGAGAATGTGCTGACCATGTTATTAGGAGGTGTGTTCCGGAAGAAGAAGCGAAAGAAATTCTCCATGCTTGCCATGCATCTCCAGTAGGAGGTCACCATAGTGGTATTCACACTGTCGCTAAAGTTCTCCAAAGTGGTTATTACTGGCCATCCCTATACAAGGATGCACATGAATTTGTGAAAAAATTCTCTCAATGTCAGCAGCAAGGCAGAGTGTTTAGAAGGCACGAGTTATCACTCACTCCTGTTTTGGAAGACGAGCTATTCGATGTATGAGGGATTGATTTCATGGGCCCATTTGTGAGTTCATTTGGAAAATAAATATATCTTGGTGGCTGTAGATTATGTTTCCAAATGGGTGGAAGCCATCGCACTTCCAAACAACGAAGGAAAAAGTGTTGTCCATTCTGAAACGCTACATCTTTGCAAGATTTGGCACTCCTAGTGCAATCATTAGCGATAGGGGGGTCCCACTTTTGCAATAGGTGGTTTTCAATGACACTGAGCAAATATGGGGTGAAACATAAGGTAGCAACCCCATATCACCCCCAAACAAGTGGCCAAGTCGAAGTGTCAAATCAAGAAATCAAAAGCATCCTAGCAAAGATAGTAAATACCAACAGAACTGACTGGTCTAGGAAACTCGATGATGCACTATGGGCATATCAGACTGCTTACAAAACACCTATTGGTATGTCTGTATATCAGTTAGTTTATGGTAAGGCTTATCATTTGCCCGTCGAGTAAGAACACAAAGCATTGTGGGAATTAAAAGTTTTAAATTTGGACTGGTCAAAAACTTCAAGGGAGAAGGTAGAGCATTTATACGAACTGGATGAATTTAGACTCAGATCGTATGAAAGTTCAGCCATCTACAAAGAGAAGATAAAGAAATGGCATGATGCTCGGATACTCAAGCGGGACTTCAAGGTAGGAGATTGGGTTTTGCTATATAACTCTCGACTTAGACTCTTTCCCAAAAAGATCAAATCCAAATGGTCTAAACCTTTAGAGTAACACGAGTGTTCACCAATGGTGCCATAGAAGTTGAAGATCAGGAAGGACCTCCATTTAAAGTGTCTTGTCAACGTCTGAAATTATACTTTAAGGATTGTCAAGAGATTTCTTTGGTTGAAGTGGTGTATTTGGAAGACGCTTGAAGGTGGACTTCCGTCGTGCCGCGACGTTAACTAAGGTGTTGTTTGGGAGGCAACCCAAAACCCCTTTAATTGTTTTTTTTATTTCTTGGTAAAATAATGGTGTGTTGTTTGTACAGGTTAAAGTATGAGAAGTGTTCGAAAAAGTGAAAGATGGCAAGCAATAGATCCAGTCGGCGAGTCGCCGAAAGGGTTGGTGAACCCAACCTTATCCGCCGTTTGACTCAAGACATCGTCAACATTAGAGTCTGTAAAACTCGGCGAGCTTTGGAAATTATTGGCGAATTGCCGACCATGTCGGTGATCAAGATGGAAACCGTTGTTTGGACCCCTCGTAAACTAGAGGTCCTGTAAATTTTGGCGAAGACACTAAACTGTCGGTGTTCCACCGAGTGAGTAGGCGAGCTTGACTAATGTCGCCGAGTGGGCGAAAACTGGATGGTTTTTGCAAGTCAAAGGTTTAAAAGTTTCAACTTCATTCACTTTCCCTCACTTTTTATCTGTCCAAACTCACACCTGCACTCTAGTTTCTATATTTCTTGGACTTTTAGAGCATTTTAGTTGTTGAATTGTGCTCGAACTTGGATTACATTGCCGCTGAGCATTTCAATCCTCTCCTTAGCGACACAAAAGGTTAGTTCTCTATGCCCCAAGATCAATCTATCATAAACTATACTTATTTGCAATAGCATGATCTGGTTGAAGTGTTCTACTCTTCCCTGAGAGGATTAGATTATTTACATGCATGATTTAATTTGATATCCTTGCTCGGGTAGTTGTGATTGTTGAATTCCCGTAATTGCATGCCTTAAACTGGATTAAAATTTTGAGGAATTGGGCATGAAAGTCACTGGGTCTGAATTTAATTTGAGTTGGGAAAGCTATAATTTTGTTTTCAGGGGTTGCAAGGTTGGATTCAAGAAGATGGGTTGAAACTAGGCACGTTGAGCCATTTGGAGAGCTGGGTCGAGCTCGCCAAAACACTCAGAGGTTCTCCTAACATCCCCATTTCTCTGTTATTTTAATGTTATATGTAATGTTAAATTATGTAACTTTCGGCGAGACGCACAATGTCACCAAATGCATTCGGCACCTCACCGAAAGACTACTTGTTCGCCCTTTGTCTACACCGTAAATAATCTCTATGCACTACATTTGGTGCACCGCCTAAGTAGTTGAGCGCTTTGCCAAATGGTTCGGTGAAGTAATTCTGAAATCAAACTACCTTGCTTTTGTCTAAATATTTTCTCAAAGCTTTGCAGAAATGGCTAGACCGAAAGTAGCTAGAAGAGATATGCCACCCCGACAAACAAGAGCAAAAAATTTCAGGAAAAATGCAAAGGCGATAGATCCTCCCAAAACAGATAATGAGGGCAAGAAACCCAATGCAAGCAAGAAAACAAATCACCGAAACCTCACTATTCCCTCATGCAGACGTAGATTCTTCACAGCTATCCACTCCTTTCTGGCGGCTCATGATTTGGACAGTCTTAGTAAGTCAGATGCCGTTGTTCCTCCTAAGGTGACTTTAGGCACTAACGCCCAGATTTAGAGTGACACATCGGGCACTGATGCCCAAGCAGATGGAGCAACTGCTTAGATAGGATCCCCTCTTTACCTCCCTCTATGTCTTACTATATTTTTACTTTTGGATACTTTCATTTATATTTGAGGACAAACGCTTTTATTTGTGGTGGGGTGAGGCCCATTTTTGTGTGCTACTCATGTTTGTGTTTTGCCTATATATTATAGGCTGTTCTGTTTAAAATTGCATAAATACTCCATTTTTGTGGATGTTTCAGCTTATGGCTCCTTTTTGTTTTAATTGAAAAATGATTTTGACCCGTCCAAAAATTTTTGCCACCTCTCGTGTGTTGAATGTAGCTGTTCTTTGGAAAATTTGAGTCTCGATTTTGATCAATACCGATGACTTGAATAGTGCCTGCAATCGAATGAACATGAATGTACGGCTACGATGAGGCCAAATGAAGTTTCATAGACAATATGTGAACTCTTTTCATCTCGTTGTGATTAGCCATTTATCAAATTGATTCTCTTGTGATGACCGTTGCACACTAGGAAGAGTGTGGAGTCTTGTTTGACTTAAGTGTCGAGGCCTTGTGTGATAAGCTTACCTGGAACCATGCATCACAACACCTAAAATTTGCCCTGTTGGTCCGGTTGGCTAAGTAAGACTTTCTCTTGATATGATCTTAGGCATCTTCGAACAGTGTGAACCAATTTGACATATATATCTTTTGTGACCTACCTTGTGAGCATGTGATTCTCTTTTGAACACCCTTTGAGCCTTACCCTTCTTTGGAAGAAACTTGATGGAAACTAGACCTTTCTTAATCCATTACCTATAATCCTCTTGAGTTGTGGTTAGTTGAATAGCCAACTTAGGCCAAAAGTCTAAGTTGGGGGTGTGGTGAAAAGATAAGGGCAAGTCAAGAAGTGCAAGGAAAGTCTCCTCTTACCCATGGTTTTAAGAAAAATGAAACCCCTCCATATAAAAAAAAAGAGAGAAGAGAGAAAGAAAAAGAAAACGAATGAAAAAGAAAGTTGTGGAATAAAGTATCAAAGAAATAGGGTTCCGAACAATCCATGGGAAGCGAATAATAAGATGACCTATAATGCACTAATGAAAATGATGAAGGAAAAAGAAAGGAAGTGTTGAGAGCACCACATTTCATGAGGATAAAAGTCACTCAGCCTAAATGACCATACCTTTACACTCAGCCCCGTTACAAGACTTGTTAAGACTTTTGTGATCTTGAGAAAGTCGAAACAAATGTTGATTGGAAAATATGAGCAAACCTATGGGTGAAAGCATGCATTGTGTTCATCTTTGTGAGTGTGAGCGTTGTAACTGATTCCAAAAATTTAAATTGATTATACCTTTGTGTGTGCAAATGGAATCATCATTTGTGTGAGGGCATTCAAAGGCTTTTGTTGAGCCTGAACTTGCATTTGAAGCAAGTATTGCGAGTTTGAGAATCTTTGATAATGGTGTGTCACAACTTGAATCTTTGAGTACACAATTGATCTTTGTATAAGTAAATTGAGTCTTGTTGTGTGCATTCATGATTAAGTCTTGTGTAGAACTGTTCGAGACACCATTTTTGAAAGGCTGAACTTGAGTTAGCTTGAGGACAAGCAAATGGTTAAGTTGGGGGTGTTGATGCGTCCACAAATTGGACTCATTTAGGGCTATATTCTAATAGAAATTATGTCCTCAAATGCTTATTTTATCTCAATAAGTTTCACGTAATTAAAGTTTGAAGGAAAGCATGGAACTGCGTCACAAAAAGGAATGAAAAGGCTGAAAAGAACGAAGAAATGAAGGCTTGAGGATCGTCGAGTCCACTTGGCGAGTCGCCGAAAGGTCTCACTTCGCCTTTTGTTCCAGTGTGCTGATCCCTGAAAGAAAGGATCAAGCCGGCGGAAAAAGGGAGCAGTCGGTGCATCGTCGAGAAGTTTCGCGAAGCAATACTATGTGGCCCAATGACCCAGAGCACGACAATGCTGAAGGATGGTGCAAGACGGCGACGAACTACACCAAAAGGCAAATCGCCGAGTTGATCGGTGATTTCGACTAACGACGCAGAATGATCCGCTGCAGCACAAATTTTGAAAACTATAAATACTAGTTAGAGTTGTAGTTTTAAGAGTCAAACAATTATTATAATTTTCATATAGAATAGACTTTTTAATATTTTTGCTCTAAGTTTGAGAGGGTTTTGAAGACTTGAAGATCAAAAGGGTTTCATCTTCAAGATTTGGGTTTGGGTCTCTTGGATTCTTCAATTTTGGCCTCTATCAAGACTTAAATATTTATACCCAATTTGGTATAAATTTCTATCTCTTATACATGTGTGGCTAAAACCCCCAATTTTTGGGGTGTGATTTAGCGAATATGGGTTAAGATAATTGTTGGGTCTTGCTTGCTGATAGTTTAATCGTAGTTTAATTGTGATTTAGTTCAGTAGTTATGGATGAATTTAATGAATTTGTAGTTGCTAATACAAGTTTATTTATGTGTTTTCTACTTGCTCGAGAGAGAGGTCGTAAAACTAAAACAGCTAAATTGATGGACAATGTGAGTGGGTCGACAGGAGGTTCAGCTCAAGAGAGTGAACCCTAGTCCCATGTCCACATACTCAGCTCGAGAGAGTTAGTGGGTTATGGCTTAGGATAGTCTTCATGTAGCAAGTGGGTGTTCGAATGGAACGCATTCGAAACGGGGTAAGTTTCTCGAGAGAGAGCTTATCCCCCTTAAAGTTTAGCCTAGTCACAATTATTCTATGAATCTTCTATCGAAAGCATGTACCCAATAATCTAACTTAACCCGTATTCCCGTCACATCCCAATGATCCCTGTTCATTACTTAGAAATCCTTGTTTATTTTGTTATTTTTACTTACTAGTGACAAAACCCCATTGTTAATTGACACTCTTGTGTCCCCCTTTAATTTATAATGTTTTTAATCGTTAATGTCTTGAGCTACGACTAGTTAGAACTAAATTTCATTTATCTATTAATTCTCAAAATCACTCTCTTGGGAACGATCCCAACCCTTGGTTGGGTTACTAAACTATTGTACGATCGTAGACACTTGCATCGAAAGTTGTGTCTTGATTACGCAAACATCAGCTGCCCAAAATCTGTCAAAAAGAGCCTCATCCACAAAGGGGGGGACCACGAGGCATGGACTGACTCACACCCCATAGATAGGTGTCGTGAGTTCAGCCTTAGCCTCATCAAAAGGTCCCTAAACTTCCATTTCCTAGCCCCATTCCACGGACGTGCAGTACGGTCTGTGGACCAACTCACACTCCATGGAAGGGTCTCGTGAGTTGAGACTTAGTCTCCTCACCAAGACCCTGATCCTTCCCTCTCTTACCCAAACGACGGAAGCATAGCACGCTCCGTAGTCCCACCTACGGTCCGTAGATGGGGGAGTCGTGAATGAGGCCTGTGATGCTGTCAAGAAAATCGACCAAGGCTCAAACATTTTAATAAAATGCTAATTAATTAAGTATAGGTGGGGACGGTTATTATAAGTTGTTATAGACTCATATAAGTAGTTTTAAGTCATTTAACTCAACTTAACTCCTCACAACTCTCAAACCCAAAGAAAGAAACCAACTCTTCTCTCCCAAAGTTCTCTCTCTAAGGCTCCATTGAAGAACCAAGTCAAGGTCAAGCTAGGGCACAAAGAATCAATTTTTCTTCTCCAATTTCGTGAGGATCTCAACCTAAGGTTTGTATACTCTTCATTCTTGGATAGCTATCCCCCAAGAAGTCCCTTCAAAGTGTGTTTCTAAGACTTCCAAAATCTAGGGTTTTACTCTAGATAATGGGTCTTCTTCTAAAATGATTTGTATTGTTCAATTATGATATATTGTGGTTAATTATGATGGTTTATGGTTATATTTTTTGTAGTATTGATGGTTTTTGACTAAAATCTCTCTTGGACCCATGGTTTCCCTTTCTTCCTAAATTGTGAACTAAGATATGACTTGATTGGCCATGGGAATTGATAATTGATTATGTTTATGCTTAATTGATGGTCGAATCATGAAATCTCTCTATATATTGTGGTCATTTTATAATATTAGGGTTGATGTTGATTCATGGCCTTGAAGGGCAATTAGCTAGGGTTTGTATATGTTGTTGTTGATCCTAAACAAGTATGTGGTTTACTTAAGTGGTAATGATCCTATATCTAATGTTGTGGTATTGATGTAAGCTTCTCCTTCGCTATACGCTATACACTTGATTATGTATGAAGCATATGTGTGTACTTATAGTGACCTTTTTGGGTTGATTGAAAGGGCATTCTCATAATCACAATCCAATCAACTACAATGTGGAAGGTTTACTCACATGTTAGTGTTCTAATGTGAAAGGAGCATTCTCACTTAAGGAACCAATGAGCTATTATGATGAGATGTTACATGAGTGTCTAATACACTCTCTTGTGACTAATGAACCTAAGTAAAGGCTAATGGTGACTCTTAAAGGGAATAATGTTTAGCACCGAGAGGACATGAAAGTAAGATGGGGGCTTTTACGTTTAGCAAGTCCGGCTTCCCAATGTAGGATATCTCATGAAACTTTCTACGTTTAGCGAGTCCGGGTTTCTAGTAATAATCTCCTTGTCCCATAACTATGTACCCACATAAGTCTTAGCTAGTGGATCCACCTATATAGCTAGAATGTACGTTCTACCTTAGGCAAGTAGAACACCTTTTTTCGGTGTGGGGGTAGAACACCGGATTCCATGTAGCTCACATGGTCTATGTCGGTTAGTGCAATCTTTCCCTAAAAAGGATAATAAATGAACTCTAGTAAGGACATGGACTTTAACTAGGACTTCTTAAGGGGTATTACTTAGTGTGAGTGGGGGTATGGGACTTCACTTACGCATTGCACAAGTAAACTCTAAGAGGGGTTTTGGTAAGGTTCTCTTATATTTTGGTGACTTATGAATGATGCATGGAAGGTGTGTATGGATTTTATGAACATGAATGTCTTCACATTTATGTATATTGTTGGTGACCTAAGTGTGATACTTGGCATTTGGTAGGGTTATGGGATCTTACCTTTGCATTGCACTAGTGTGGCTTTGGGTTGCTCATGTGTTGAATTGACTTATATCTTTTTGTAATTGTGCATCATGGTTTCTAAACTTGACTAAATGCATGATTTCAACTAAATGTCCCTTTTTGCATATTTTAAAGGATTTTTGTGCATTGAGTCAATACTTAGTACATTTCATTATGCTAACCCATATTTTCTACTTTACTATGAGGGTACGTTCCGGTCGTTGTTACTTGCTACTTCCTTCAAGGTGAAGCTTGGGTTGACTATTCCCTAAGCTTGGTGAGTCCTCAAGTTCGAGGAGAAGTTGATATTGATTCTAGTTTCTAGTTTACTTCCTATGTTTTAGAGTATATTGTATTTCCCTTTATTGGGAACTTTATTAATGTAAAGGGCTTTGTCCCTATTTGTACTCTTATGTTTAGATGGTGATTGAGACAAGTCTAGTTTCCTATTTTCCCTTATATGAAGAAGTTGACTTCTATTGTAAAAGTTTTAAATTTTCCGTATTTTTCTATATCTTTATGTGATGAAGATGCTAAGGTCTTGTATGTGACACCATCGGGGTCAATTACGCCGTGTTACGCCTAGGGGGTACTCTTGGGTCGTGACACACCGGGACTCTCCAATCTTCACTCCATTGTATAACATTAGTTGTTCCCCAGTTCTCTGTTTCTTAATTGGGTTTTAGAAGATGGGTAGGTTGTTTTATTCTTTGCTGGATCCGGGTTTGGGTTGGATAATTAAGTTTTAGTTAATATATTTTTCAACGAATCAGATAGTGACATGTAATAAATTAAATTGCTAATTAAATGAACTAATTAGTTTGTTTGTGAAAAGGGCATAATAGGCCATAAAGGTTAACCCAAGGGCATTTTGTGGCCCAAAGGTACACATTACGTATTTTTGTACCAATTTCAATACTTTAAGGGTATTTTAAATCCTTCTTCGGATTAATTATTAACAATATCAGTGCATTTGAATTTTCTATATGACAATCAAGTGAGACAATTAGATATGTTTATATATTCTAATCGTGAATCTGCTCCATGATGCCTAGGGTTAAAAACTCATTCTGATCAATCCTATGTGCAATGTATGGTTTCCACTGTTGTGATCAACTATAGATTGGTAGATAGTATTTCATTGTTAGCTAAGCATTATATAGTAAAGTGGAAACCTGATTGGCGATTGGCTTAGTCATTTTCGTGATAGCAACATGTCACTTGTCTTGCTTAACAATTATTGTATGGTGTCTAAGGTCATCGGCTTTGGACCGTATTGTTTCGTACTCTCCTAATTTGAGGATTCTTCGTGCTTAACCTTGGCATGACTCTTGATAAACAACCTGACATTCTTTGTCACACTTCTAGTTGGTTAAATTTGGTAGTGGAGCCTACTTGCTGATCCTATTGAAGCTGATGTAAAGGTGAGTAATACTTTGTCAGACTGCTACTAGCTCGAAGGCGTGAGCAGGTTTTGGGAGGCCGGCAGGTCGTGCTAGCCTATTTTCCACTTATATATCTGGTCACTCCACCATAGTCTCACGCCTTTGAATTTACGCCATGCTACCATTCGAATCCCTGATCTTGGAAAGATGACCAGGCACTCTTGCAAATTGCGACAAATGTGGGTAAGTTCTAGGTTGAGTTTTACTTTGTATAACTAGATTTGTGTGTTGATAGTTTCGAGACCTGATACATTAATTGCATTTGTAATAAAATAGAAAATTTTATCATGGTTATTGATCATTTATATTCCTTCATGAGCATGTCGTCTAGTAGCAAAAGCAAGAATTTCACAAGAGAGAGAATTGTTTTTGAATCTTGTGGTCTTAAACCTTACATGTCATTCATACAAATTAGTCATGTGATCACTCAGTGTAAAATGGAAATATTGGAATTAAAAACGTACCAAAATATAAAAGATATATCGTTCTTTTTCAAACAGGCTAAAATGGAAGATAACTCGCTCAGAATAAAAAAGGAGAGAGTATATTTTCTTTGTAGATTACCCTTTCCTAAGTACTTTGTAGATGCTCTTGATGTGCATCTAATTGAAGCGCTGAAATATGGGCTGGCATTTATTTGTATATCTGTCCAGCTTTCTTATTTTGATTTAGATGAGTGTGAAGATGAAATGGCTCGCAAAAGGCAAAAGGTTGAAAATATTGTTCAACCAATTTTGCAAAGGACATTAATGTGGATATCAAATGTGGAGGACAAATACGACATGCATCACGTCCTTCATAGCCTCATGGATAATATCGATGATTGCGTCTTCTCATGTCATCATTCTACATCAAATGCTACCATTACTGAGGAGTAGTTGGACTTCCTTCTCCTGAACCTCCATAATCTATCCAAATATTATGTTGAATAGTTTTATCCATTGGTAACTCAATATGAGATTCTTCAGAATGTATGGCTGAGAAAGTAGGACTTTTCCTTCTGAATGATCAAATGGATGGGGACTCTCGAGTCTTCAAGCTAGCTCATCTACTCATGAAAGATTACTCCAATTGATCTAGAGGTTATGAGCATACGTTATACAAATTTGAAAGCTTCAACGTTAGCAGAAGTTGAACGCTTGATTAAGAAGCTCCAGGAAACATCTCCAAATATTCTTAGGGAATATCTCATTCACCTACAAGAGGACATGGTAACTCTAATTACCCCTAGCACTTGAGGGGCTCAAAACATTCATGTCATGATATAATTCCTTTTGATTATTCTTACTGATGTGCCCAAGGACTTTACTCATCATGAAAAATCATTTGACCTTTTGGCACGTGTTAGAGAACTTACTAGGGAGGTATCCACTCTTGTTCGCAACCTAGTAGAGAAATCAAGGAATAAAGAGAGTACCGGTTAAACAAACTGTGCAATTCTAGACTTGCTGGAAAATATTGAACTTCTTAAGGAAGATCTCAAACAAGTTTATTTGAAAGCCCCAGAATCATCTCAATGTTGCTTCCCCATGAGTGATGGAACTCTCTTTATGCATATGCTACACATGCACCAAAATGATTTGCTAGATTCCAATGCTTATTCAATTGCTTTGATAAAGGAAGAAATTGAGCGGGTGAAAGAAGACATAGAATTCATAAGATTTGTTTTCTTGAATATTGAGCTAGAATTGTATAAAGATCTCTGGGAACATATTTTAGATGTGGCATATGAGGCAAAAGATGCTATTGATTCAATTATTGTTAGAGATAATGGTCTCTTACATATTATTTTTTTCACTTCCCAATGCCATAAAAAAGATCATGCTTATCAAAGAAGACGTCTCCCATTTACTTGAGAAGACTCCCAAGAACAGGGGTCTCATTGTTGTAAACTCACAGGAGAAGCGAGTTGAGAGCAAGTCATTCACATATGATAAAATGATCCTAGGTTTTAAGGAGGAGACAAATTGGATAATTAGGAAGCTCACCAGTGGACCGACAGATCTAGATGTCATTTCAATCACTGGTATGCCAGGTTCAAGTAAATTTACGCCTGCCGTACAAAGTATACAATGATAAATCAATTTCTAGCCATTTTGACATTCGTGCATGGTGCACAGTCGGCCAAGAATATGACGAAAAAAAGTTGTTAGATAAATTGTTTAATCAAGTTACTGGCTCTGATTTGAAATTGAGTGACAATGTTGATGTTGCTGATAAGCTACGGAAACAACTATATGGAAAAAGGTATCTTATTGTCTTAGATGACTTGTGGGATACTACAACATGGGATGAGTTAACAAGACAATTTCCAGAAGTTGAGAAAGGTAGTAGAATTATTTTTACTACTCGAGAAAAGACAGTGGCTTTACATGGAAAACGGCATAGTGATCCTCTTAACATTCGATTGCTAAGATCAGAACAAAGTTGGTAATTATTTGTGGAAAGGGTACTTGGAAACAAGAGTTTCCCGGATGAACTATTGGATGTTGGAAAAGAAATAACCCAAAATTGTAAAGGTTTTACTTTGGTGGTTGATCTGATCGCTGGAGTCTTAGCAAGGAAGGAATAGAGAAAAACTGTGTGGCTTGAAGTTCGAAATAATTTGAGTTCCTTTATTTTCAACAATGAAGTGGAAGTGATGAAGGTTATAGAATTAAGTTATGACCATTTACCATATCAACTGAAGCCATGCTTCCTTTACCTTGCAAGTTTACGGAAGGATAGTGCAATAACAATCTATGAGTTGAAAATTTTATGGCATGCTGAAGGACTTGTGGAACCGACAGAGATGAAGAGTGTGGAAGAAGTGATGGATTTCTATTTGGACACTTTAATTTCCAGTAGCTTGGTAATTCTTTTCAAGGAGATAGGCTATTACTCGACTTGCATACTTCATGATCTTGTGCATGACTTTTGTATGATAAAAGCAAGAGCGGAGAAGTTGTTTGAATTGATAAGTTCAAGTGCTATATCATCTTCTTCAGATTTGTTGCCACGTCAAATGACCATCAATTATCACATGTAGCACTTTGGGCTTAATTTTGTCCTGATCGATACAAAAAAGAAAAGTCATTCTGGTAAACACCTCTATTCCTTGATGATAACTCGAGACGAGCTGGACGACTGTCTTTCTGATACATGTCACCTAAGACACTTGAGGCTACTTAGAGTATTGATCCTGGAAAGCTCTTTTATCATGGTGAAATATTCTTTGCTAAATGAATTATGCATGTTGGTTCATTTGAGGTTCTTAAACTTTGAGACAAAAGTTAAAGCTCTGCCTTGGTCTTTTTCTAACCTCTTGAATCCAGAAACTCTGATTGTGGAAAATAAAGGACCACCTTTGGTACTACTACCGAGAATTTGGAATCTCTTAAAGTTGCGAATGTTGAGCATAAAATCGGGTTCTTTCTTTGATTTGGATGTAGATGAACCAATACAGACAATAGAGGATACAAGATTAGAGAACTTGAGATTTTTAGAGAAACTCGTGCTCACCTACTTGAAAGACACAGAGGATATTTTCAAAAGGTTTCCCAATCTTCAACAACCTTCATTTAGTCTCAAGGAATTATGGGATTGCTCAACAGAACGATTTTGGTTCCCGAAGTTGGATTTCCTAAATGAACTAGAATCCCTCAAAGTAGAGTTTGAAGTTCAAACACAAATGAAAATAGGACCTCTATAGCGACACATTGTCCGTATGATTTTCATTTCCCTTTAAGTTTTAAAAAATTGTTGTTGGGTGAGTTTCCTCTGACATCCGAGTCACTATCAACACTAGGAATACTGCCCAACCTTGAAGAGCTGACCCTTTTAGACTCGATCATCCAGGGGGGAGGGGGGAGAATAGAAAATGGAGGAGGAAGACACCTTTGATAATCTAAACTTTTTGAAGTTGAGTGGAGTGACTTTTGCTAAGTGGGAGGTTGGAGAGGAATCCTTTCCCATTCTTGAGAAGTTACATTTGTGGGTATGTCATAAGCTTGAGGAGATCCCTCCTAGTTTTGGTGATATTGGTCTTTAAAATTTATCAATATATGGCAGAGTCCTAAACTTGAAGATTCCTCTCTAGAGATTAAGCAATATGCTGAAGATATGAGGGGAGGGGACGAGCTTTAGGTCTGTGGACCTAAATGAGTCTTGAGCTCTCTTATGCTGAGAAGATATGTGAGTATATACTAAGTTTATTACTTTTTATGTGGTGGAGTTTGAGAAAAAAAATATGTAATACTTCTGGATTTAAACATTCTTTTTACCAATTCCATTTGCATTTTAAAATAATTTTCTTTTGTTGTAGAGGGTGTGATAAGGCACATGTATTCCCTACTTATTCAAGGAGGAAAAAGCGAAGAAAGATAGGAGAAGATAATGATTTGCATCTTCTCAAATTCCTGTCGGTTTCACCCATGGAGTAATGAGCAGTTTCATACCATTATTAGGAGTTATTTGGTAGTTACTTATAGTTAGTAGTAGTTATCTATCCTTATCCTAAATAGTTATAAAGTAGTTATAAGTTATCTATAATATAATAGGAGATCTAGTAAATAAGTAGACATATGATAATATCTATTTAATGCAGAAAAGGTTGTTCTAAGAGATATGAGATATTTCTCTCTTTGTATTTTCTACTGTTCTATGAGATACGAGATACTTCTGTCTCTCTTTGTATTTTCTATTGCTTTTATCCAGTAAAAAACCTTGGTTCCTATCATTGGTATCAGAGCAATAAGATTTTCCATGGTTAATAGACGAACCATTGCTTCCCACAACGAACCTACCATGTCGACTCTTGATCGGATTGGCCAGCAATTAACTACTATAGCAGTGAAATTGGGAGCCATTGACGCTTTGGCTGCTGATGTGGCTGCATTAAAAGCACAAAACATGCAAAATCAGCATGGAAAGTCTAAAGTTTTACTGGAAGAGGGTGAGGCTGATAGCACTTGGAGGTATCAAGACACTTATCGACGTTCGCACACAAAGATGAAATTTTCTAAGTATGAGGGAGGAGATCCTCAAGGTTGGATTTTGAAAGCAGAGAAGTACTTTCAAAATTATCAAACACCTAATGATTGCAAGGTTTATGTAGCTTCAATGTATTCGGAAGGAGATGCATTGGATCTTTTTTCTTGGATCAACAATGAAAGAACAATTTATTACTGGATGAGTTGGTGAAAGTTATGCAGGAAAATTACTGACCCGCTGAGTTTCAAAATCCAGATGAACATTTGTGTAGTATCCAACAGACTGGATCAGTGATCGAGTATTGGTCGGGATTTGCAAAACGGGCAGCCCGAGTGTAAACTTGGCCAAAACATTGTTTGCTTGGAGTTTTCGTTGGCGGACTCAAAGAAGACCTTTGTATGGATGTTAGGATTCACAATCCTTGATTTGTGTATAAGGCGATGAGTTTGGACTTAGAATATGAAGGACAACAAGGACAAAATCACTCGAGTAAGGTACCTGCTGGGCCTTCTGAATCAAGACCTTCATCAATTGGGACTTCCTCTCCAACGGCTCAAGAATCCTTTAATTTTCAATCATCCCGCGAACCAGTCACACGCCATTTTCAATAGTAATCTCTTCCAAACACTCGCCTACTGAATTCTGAACAACAAATTCAGCGAGAAAAAGGCCTATGCTACCGTTGTGGAGACAAGTTTACCCCTGGTCATCGCTGCAAACGTGGGACTTTTGCACAATTGGAGCTAATGCAAGAGTAAAACCATGTGCAAAGTGTTGAAGGTAATCAGAATAAAGACACACCCCTTACTGATTTGAGGGAGATCTTTTTTCATGCAATTTTGGGCAAAAAATTTGCTTCAACTTTGAAACTTCAAGGCACTCTTTGCGGGCATAAAGTGTTGATGTTGGTAGATAGTGGTTCAACGCATAATTTTGTAGCAAAAGAAATTGTCACGAAACTTGGGTTGACAGTCCAATATATCCCTTCTTTTGGTGTCCAGATAGGCAATGGTGAAATTATCAAATGCAACAAAGTTTATCATGACCTATCAGTAGAGGTTTCTAACTGGTCATAAAGCACATTTTCTTCCCGTTTTCCTTTGGTGGCGCATACATGGTGTTGGGTATACAATGGCTAGCATCCCTGAACACAATACAAGCCAATTGGAACGAGATGTTCCTAATCTTCCAATTGAATGAGAAAACTTATAAACTATAAGGCGTTCCTCGGAAAACAGTCACAACATCTTTCCATTCACACCTTGAAGAACAGATGTTGACTAGAGATGCTATGTTGAACCTTATGAAGGCAGATTATAAGCGCATAGACCTCTCTGCTAATGTTGGTGATGCTTCTATTTTACGTCTTCAGCCATATGGCCAAAAATCTCTGTTAGCTGCACGGTTTCCAGATTTTCGCCTTGAGGACAAGTCGTCTTTCCAGGAGGGGTGTACTGATAAGGCACATATCTTCCATACTTATTCAAGGAGGAAGAAGCGAAGAATGATAGGAGAAGATAATGATTTGCATCTTCTCAAATTCCTGTTGGTTTCACCTATGGACCAATGAGCAGTGTCTTACCATTATTAGGAGTTATTTGGCAGTTACTTATGGTTACTAGTAGTTATCTATCCTTATCCTAAATAGTTATAAAGTAGTTATAAGTTATCTATTATATAATAGGAGATCTAGTAAATAAGTAGACAGATGATAATATATCTTTTAAATGCAGAAAAGGTTGTTCTAAGAGATACGACATACAATATGTCTCTCTTTGTATTTTCTACTGTTCTATGAGATATGAGATACTTGTGTCTCTCTTTGTATTTTCTGTTTCTTTTATCCTGTAAAATACCTTGGTTCCTATCAGCATGTTAAGAAGATGGTTAGAATTACCTTTGCGGATACATCAGCTTTAGAGGCTAAAGATAAATCCTCAGACATTTTTCTTTTATATTCTGTTGTATTTCTGTTGTTATCACATGACTTTTGTTCAATATTTTCCACCCCTTTTTCTTCATTTTGTGTACATTGTCTTTCTTCATTGGCATTACTTGAATTATACATTGGTTTGTTACTTCATTGTTATTGTGCCTAATGGATAACGAAACAATTGGTCATCTATATATAGAATGACTCTTGCTTCCTGTGTCTAGTATGCATGGCAAGAGAGAAACCTTATCGAGGGAAGACCGAAAGTTAGCCTTGGTAGACAACTGATCTACCTTTCTATCGATCTGCTTGCTATATTTTTTTTAATACATCAATGCAGCATATGCCTAACTCATACTGTACACAAGTTGGTGCAAGAAAAACTTTAGTATGAAGGAGAAATTTTCCATAAAAAATGTTTTATCAGGAAAGCAAGTTCATTTCTTATGTATTTTCAACATGACATGCATGTTTAAGACTACAAGATTCAAAAGCCTCTTTTATTTCTTTAAAAACAAATTGAAACAAAGAGAGTACAGTATTTTGTTTTGATTAATTCTTATAGTCTACAATGTGTATGACAAACTCCTGGTAAAGAGAGGTTTCCCTTAATCAGGACCCTAGCAGCTAGAAGCCATATATTGAGTTCTGTATACCATATATCATTAGAAGGAATGAAAAAACCATGATGGGGGAGGGTCGATAAAATGATATACGAGACATAAAAACAGGAAACATATTTGTAGTGATAGATTCTGTTTTTCTTGTATAAATGGGACTTGTATTTTCCTTGCTTATAAACTCATTTTCTGAAAATGCAAAGTTTTGAAATATTATGCTTATGATTTAATGTGTGATTAACATTGACATTTTTGGTGTTAGAGACTAGCTAATTGCATCTAAAAGTACTATTTGGACAAAATAGTTTCTCTATATGCATCATTTGTTGTTTTAACCATGATCAATATCTCGATATAACTTAATATCAATAATTTTGTTCTTTTTTTTCCTCTTCCAAAAATAAAAATGCTAATAAGTACTACAGGATGAAATACTTTCATGTGAAAAATGGTAGAAAAAAGTAATCCATAATTTAATGCAATCAACTCATCAACAAGCAAATTCTATATCTGCAAATTAGTTTCATGTACTCAGAGAACTTGATAGGAAAGGAAGGAAATTTTACAATCATGGAAAGAAGAAAAGAAAATGAAGAAGTGACAGAGGAAGAGGAAGCAAACAACTTACCGGTATGTCGTCAATACATAGCTTATATCTGACAGTTTATTTTGAAGAAATCCCTCTATAGCTGCCTATATAGAATAAAATATTGATAAGAGTATAACATTTGGTCTTTTGGCAGGTGTTATTTTCTGCTCTTCGTGAAAACGTTGGCAATGTTGTTGAAAATCTGGAATTGAAGCTGACATTTATTTATACATACATCCAGCTTTCTTATTCCGATTTGGAGCAGTTTAAAGATATAGTTATTCTTCAGAATATATGTGGCAACATAAGAGATTTCCATGGGTTGATAGTGAATGGTTGCGTTAAACATTAAAAAATTCGTGGTGATGACTAGGACTGCAGCAACTTTCATATAGAGAGACGTTCAACCAAGGTCTAAACAACAGCTGGTGGTGGATCTTTTGTGGAGTATTTGTTTTGTAATGGCAGTAGCAAGTGATTCTGTTGACATGAGGTGATCCTGTAATTTTCTTATCCACCGTCGGTGGATAGTAGTTCATCTCGAGTTTAACTTCTATCCATCAAAGGTGAGAAAATTACACGGTCACCTCATTTTTAGAAATATTTATTTTTTCCACATTATATATTCACATTTTTTTCCATGTTTGGTTGACTTTAATGTTTGGAAAATGTTTTCCAGATCAATTCATTTTCCGCGTGTAACCCGTATTAATGAGTATATTATTATTTCTTAAAAAAATAAATACTATTAAAAAATATGATTTGAGTTTTTTTTTTATAAAATATGTCTAATGTTGTTTCTTACTTTGTTTTACTACTAATTGCCAAGTGAATGTACTGAGATAATAATATAAGAAGTTAGTAAAATAAACTCTATTTATAAGTCAAAAAATAAGCCTGTAAAGCAAAAAGGAAAAGATAACAACTATCTAAATTAATTTTTTTGATAGTGTTAAAAGTTCCGTTTTGTTGGTAGAATAATGTTAGAAGATCAAAAGATTGCATGAGATTAATCATCTGCAAATCATAGTGCAATATTAATGTTTCTTCAATTAAAAGCTTGAGATGAGATTATTTATTTTTTGTACCAAAAATGGTGTAAGATTAACTTTGAGTGAAAGGAAAACAAAACCTTTCAACTTTTTTACTTTGTCTTTTGGATCTCCTCATAATTATAATGAATGTGTTCAAAATATTATTTATCCACAAGTACTTTAAACTAATTAGTTAATTATAAATATTTGAAACTAAGGTGTAAAAGTTCTTATTATTTATATTTTGAAAATCAGGATATTTATGAACATAACCACTATTTTTATATAGAATTTAATTTTCTCTTCATACATAACTTATCCACCATTAATCTAATGTTATATGTTTCACCTTCTTTTTTTTTTTTCCAAAACAAAAGAGTAAACATTTTATCACATTCATTCTTAAAGATGAAAGTTAATGTATATGTAAAATTATAAGTACAAAGAAAAAAAAAAAGATACACATGAGCAAGACGCTTAGGCCTTTTTTTTTTTTTTTTTGCTTCTGTTTCTATAATGAAAACTGAATATTTGAGCATACAAAATAAAATTCTGAAATTAAAGAAAGTTGTTGCTAACAAAACAACAATTCAACTTTATGAAGAGAGATAGAAAAGTCTTAGTATAATTCTAATTACTACAAATAAGTATAAAACTAACACACCAAGCTCCGAAACTTCAATAGTTGAATTCTTGTCTATTCTCATGACTGTATAAGGGGATCTCACAACTTTCACCACAAATTGTGACATTATTTCACCTATTTAGAGCTCCTACACACAAGAATTATCAGAGTAGTAAATAAAAGTTTTTCTTGGAAAAGTTAAATATATAGGACAAAATTAGGGAAACATGAAAAGTCACATGGAAAATTGAAAGGTCAAATACTATTAAAATAAATATAATGATTCTTTCATTATCTTTATAATAAATAACTAACAATTCAAATAATAATTAAAATATTATAATTTAATTAATTAGAATGCTTAATTTAGCCTAGGGGTAAAATAAATATAATAATTCTTTCATTGTTTTATAATAAATAACTAACAACTCAAATAATAATTAATATTATTATTTAATATTTGGTTAATTAGAATGTTCAATTCAGCCTAGGGGTAAAATGAATCTAACTTTTCATCTTTGGAGCTTCCGAAAAATTACGGAAACATGAAAAGTCACATGGAAAATTGAAAGGTCAAATACT